>SJYC01007132.1:0-17409 GCA_006408675.1 Madoqua kirkii
CCCACATTATAGATGGCAATCTGTTTTACTCGAAGTCCATCATTTTAAGTGTTAAACTGCATCCAAAAATGTCTCACAGAAACATTCAGAATAATATTTGACCAAATATCTGGGCACTGTGTCCCAGCCAAATTGGCCCTTAAGATTAACTATCATAATGCATATGGAAGGCTCACTCACATTTCACTGGAGATGTGTTTGCAGCAGGGATTCAGCTTGAGCCTCCAAAGAGTCACAGGGGCTGAGCCTACAGGATGGACTGGGAGAGGGCCGGTAGGCTGAAACTGAGTGGGAAGGGCTGTGGGAAAGGCTGGAATGGGGAGGCAAGAACAGGCGCTCCCTACGGATTCATGTCTGAGCTTTGCAAAGGGAAGAAAACAAAAGAGCTGTGAGCACGGGCCTCTTGAGAAGGCTCAGGGCCCTTGGGGTGCTGCTGTGTCCCATGTGAGAAACTGAGTCACAGAGAGGGGGACAGCAGCGCTCTCTCACTTCAGTGCGGAACATGAATTGACCCTGAGAAGGCCAGGTCTTGAGGGCTGTGACACTGGGTCCATATCGCGTATAATTTTTAACAGAATCCTTCCTGCAAGGTAGCTGCTATCCCCATAAGCACATGCACATGCACACACACACACACACACACACACACATACACCTGCACACACTCTTTTACACACTCAACTTCACAGGCTCTCTTGCAGAGAAGAGCAGCCATGTGACAAAGTTACGACTGATGAGATCTGAGATGAAACAAGAAGTTTCTGGTGGGGTTTTCGGGAAAACAGGGCAGACTCAGCTGGCATAGGCCCATTCATTAATTTTGCCCTGTTCTCTCTCCCCTTCTTCTGGCTTGGAACATGGATGAGATGCCCATAGGTCAGGTAACCAAGCTGCCATCTAAAGAACCAAAGTCACACGCCAAGGATGGTCAACCTGGAAGGAAGAAGATGCCTTTTCCTTGAGCACTGCACCTGTGTTGCCCACCCCTGGACTCTGCCATATGAGAAAAGGAACCTCTTATTTGGTTAACTACTTACTCAGGTTTTCTAATCTTTAATAAGGCACTTCCCTGGTGGCTCATTGTTAAAAAAAAAATCCACCTGCCAATGCAGGAGGCACAGGCTCAATTCCTGGGTCAGGAAGATCCCCTGGAGCAGGAAATGGCAACCCACTCCAGTATTCTTGCCTGGGAAATCTCAAGGACAGAGGAGCCTGGTGGGCTACAGTCCACGGTGTCACAAGAGAGTTGCATGACTTAGCTACTAAACAGCAATGACGATTTATAATAAACCACTCCATAACTCTGTGGTTTAAAACAACAGCAGTCATTTGGCTGGGCAGGTGATCACCTGCTGTGATCTGGGCAGATGAGGATAGTCTATTTCGGCTCTACCTGGAGTCAGTTTAGACAACTGGAAGGATACAGGTTTGTACTTATCTGAAGTTTTGCTTACTCACAGGTCTGGTGGTTGATGGTGACTGGTGGTTGATGCTGACACCTGGGCCGGGGCTTCAGCTGCAATACTTGAATGTGGCTCCCTTGTGCCTGAGTTTCCTTGCAACATGGCACCTAGGCACTAATGTCAGGCAATCCAGGAGAAGGAGAGCCAAGTAGAGGCCAGGCGATCTTTGATCGCCTAGCCTAGGGTATGAGGCAGTGCTAATTCCACTGTGCTCTACTCACTGAGGTAGCCACAGAGGCCAGTCCGATTGCAAGGAGAGGGGAAACAGACTCCACCTCCTTATGAGACAGAAACACGTGGGACTGGAAGTGTGGCTGTGGCCATTTTTGTAAAATATACTCGGCTGCAGCATTCTTACCAGTTTTCTGTTACATGCAGCCAGTTGCCACTCTAGCTGATGAAGGAGGATCCCTGCCACATGTTCCTTGTGATCATTTCCTCCTTCCCCACCTGCCTCTGGGCTGTCTCATGAAGTCTCATAATGTGATGAGATGGTCAGACCACTGCTAGTGGGTTGCTGATCTTGAGGGACAAGAAATCCCATTCCCAAATCCCATTCAGCCAATGGGCATCTTAACATACTGCTTGATCACCTATAGAAAATATTTTGTGACAGATGTAAAAGAAGCATGACTCAAAATATCTTCAGTCTTATTAGAGTATTAATATTTATAAACATGACCTGAAGGGTAATCAATATGCAAGGGTCAGTAATATGACTCTAGAAGGGGAGATGCGGACCAAGTGTCATAGATGATGAAGCAGTGTGGCCTGGGGCTGATCAGGGATGGCTCCACAGAAGGCGTGGGATTGGGAAAGGAGTAGAAGGCTTTTCACGTAAGAGGCTCAATAAGAAGCCCTTACAGAAATGGGAATGAACTTGGTGTGTTTAGAAATCTGGAGGCAACTGGGCTGATTGGACAATGGAATCTTAGAGGCGAGTAGGGAGACAGGGCTGGGGGTGGTGTCAGAGAGAGGAGAGCAGGGTGACAGATGGTAGATTTCTGGGGCACCATGCTGGCCAAAACCCGCCTCTCCGGGTCCCTCTAATGGGATGAGGCAGGCTAGCTTATCTCAAAGCACAAGGAGTGAGAAAGAGTTCCTCTCTTCCTTGTGACAAGAGCGACCGTGCCTCATGGATTCAGTCAAGTCACATTTATAGTACCTCTAGTTACATTCCAAGTCCTAAGGACATTGTAATGAGTGTAAAACACACCTGATCTTAATTTGCTTCCAGTCTGCTGGGGGTACACAACAAAAAATGGGCTCCTGGCATGATGTAATAGTGGGAGACATATAATGATGAGGCAGGTACAAGGTGGAGCTGGAAGAAGGTAAAACCAGCAGTCACTGTAGCCTGCAGTGCAGTGAGGGAGCCAAGGAAGGTGTCGCCAAAAGGGGGGGTTTCTAAGTTAGTGTCTGGGGGACTAGGCAATTCATGGATAAGAAGTTGGCAGAGGAGTAGGTAGGAAGATAAGAGTAGAAAGACTCCTGCTAGATCAAGAATTGGGAGGTCCAGGGCTTTGGTTATACTTTCATCTCTATTAGCTGTGTGACCTTAGAAAATGTCTTTCTGTTGGCTTTAAATGTCCCCATCCATGCAATGAGAGTGGCCCATGACCTCTCTTCCAGCTCAAAACCTCTCTGATTATCAGAAGAAGTTTCTTTTGAAAGGGATTTATATGGAGGTGCTTAAGGAATGCATATGTTTAGTTAATTTAGCAGTTTAGCTTCCTGTGTACAAATTATGGCTACCTCCAGAGAGAGAGAGGGTTCTATTCAAAGCCTCGTATTCGTTTTGATCACGCTTAGAAATACTGCAGGAAATCATCAACATCGCGCACGAAACCTCCTCTCACTCACACCCCAGACAGATGACAAAGTGATAAGCAGAGCTAATTCCCTGGGGCAATATTTCTTCCCAAAGCATAGATATGGGTGAATTATTGCCATTCTTAATTGCCTAATGATTTTTTTCCCTATCATGTAATCTTTTCGGGGGGTTGTATTTTTACCATCTTGCAAATTCATATTGGCAGAGTGATATACATTGTCGAATAAAACACAGTGGCCAATCCATCAAAAATCAGGCGGCAGTTGCCTTGAGTTTTTTGGAGAGAGACTGGAGAGGGGGAGGAGGAGGGATAGGGAGGGAAGGTGCTGCGGTGGCGAAGGTGGTGGCTTCCTCACTGGGGGGGGGGGGGGGCAGTCATTCTCCAGGCTGACCCAGAGACAGCTGAGCATCCCAAGCTACTCCAGGTTCTTTTCCTTCTGGGTCCGAGTTTTGGCCCTTTGGGGTGTTCGCCTTATTAGCCACAGCTGTCTGGGGAACTCAGAAGGCAATTAGACCAGGGAGTGAGCCATTTAGGGGATTGATAATGGAATGTGGATTCTTTTCTCCCCAACTTAATTGTTTGCATCTGACCAGAAATCATTACCAGCTGATGGCTGCTTGGTGGCATCTGTGAACGGAAGCAGTGACCCGGTGGAGTTCCCAACACATGATGGGAGAGGGTTCTTGGGAGAAACCTAATGAAGAGAGGGTTCTTAGCAGCTTTGATGGTGAGGGGGGATTTCTCCTAGACTTGCCGGTCCTTGGAGAGGAGATTTTGCTACTGTGTTGCCTGCTTTCCCCTTTCAGGAATGTAAGGACCCTTGACAATGGCTGGAAGACTTGCTGATGCTTGCCCGCAAATTCTCTACGTGGTTCTGCACGTGAGGATTAGCTGAGGATCTTTGCACCCTTCCTTTGCTTCAGGATCAACCCCAGACCAATTATACCCGAATCTCTGGGGGCAGAATCTGACATTATTTTTAAAACCAGGTGTTTCTAATGTGCAGCTAAAGTTGAGAGCCACCCAAAAGGCAAGAGTCTCATCATCCCTTACTCAGAAATAATTATCTTGAACATCTTGATTGAGGCAGGTGTAGGTGAAGGGAATAAGGAAGAAAAGTTGGGAGCATGGGGGCCCTGCAAGCAATTTCCTCAAGAAGTCCTTACTGAGACCTACTATGTGCGGGTCCCTTAGTCAAAAGTAATAGCTGTTACTTGGGGCAGTTGGGGCCTCACTCACTCTGAGCTTCGTGTGTTTATAAACACTGAGTTAACTGGGCTGAGTGGACAATGGAATCTTAGAGGCGAGCAGGGAGACAGGGCTGGGGTGGTGTGGGGGTCAGAAGGAGAGCAGGGTTACAGATGATGGATTTCTGTGATACCACGACGGCCAAAGCCCTCCTCTCCAGGTCCCTGTAATGGGATGAGGCAGGCTAGCCCAGAGTAGCTGATCCCCAGTAAAAGTGAACAGGGGAGCCCAGATGTCAGCAGCTTCTTAAAACCCAGACTGTCACTCTATGGAGTGTGCAAGGTCTAAAAGAACAGGGAACAAATAAGAAACTTGCACGAAGCCTTTGTATGAGTCTTTGTAGTTGACTGACGGTTAAGGGAGATGGAAGGATGGGCGCTGCAGTCCACGACTGACTACTTGAGACAGAGGAAAAGACATCCTCCTCCTGTGAGGCCTTGACCAAGTCAGCCGCCGGGCACCTTCCGCCATCCTTTCCATTTCTCCCCCTGTGGTTCCAGCTTTGCAGTCTTTTCCTTCTCAGGAGCAAAAGGCAAATCCATCTCATTTCATCACAGTTGCTGCCAAATAAGTTCCAGGCTTGCTCTGCCACAGACTTGTCCAGGATGACCAACCGTCCAGGTGTGGGCTTCAGTTTAAAAACTGGGACAATCATGGGTACCGCAGGCCACATTAGTCACCATTCAGAAGCACTCAGACCTGTATGAAGGCTAATTTCCTCCTTGGGTTCTGAATTTTTTTTTTTAAGAAACTTGCACGAAGCCTTTGTATGAGTCTTTGTAGTTGACTGACGGTTAAGGGAGATGGAAGGATGGGCGCTGCAGTCCACGACTGACTACTTGAGACAGAGGAAAAGACATCCTCCTCCTGTGAGGCCTTGACCAAGTCAGCCGCCGGGCACCTTCCGCCATCCTTTCCATTTCTCCCCCTGTGGTTCCAGCTTTGCAGTCTTTTCCTTCTCAGGAGCAAAAGGCAAATCCATCTCATTTCATCACAGTTGCTGCCAAATAAGTTCCAGGCTTGCTCTGCCACAGACTTGTCCAGGATGACCAACCGTCCAGGTGTGGGCTTCAGTTTAAAAACTGGGACAATCATGGGTACCGCAGGCCACATTAGTCACCATTCAGAAGCACTCAGACCTGTATGAAGGCTAATTTCCTCCTTGGGTTCTGAATTTTTTTTTTTTTCAGTTATAAATCAAAGAATGACATTTGATTTGAAGGGTGAGGACCCCCAGGAAGAGAGGGAATAAACAAGAAATAAACAAGACAAGCCCTAAGAGCAAAATAATGTGTCTTCAGCCAGAGGATTAAGGGAGATTGGAGCTTTGATACACCTCAGTTTCTTTTCTATTCTTTTATTCTTTTTATTCACATACTCTAGGTTCTTTAGCTTTTCTTCAGTTACATCAAACTCTGGCTTACATTTCAGGAGATTATCTTGACTGCACAGAAAAACAGACTGTGATTTCTCTTTTCAGAATCAATTAGTGGTTATTAGGGGAACCACAGTGAGAAAGGCACCAGGCCGTGCTCTGGGGAACACAACACTCCCTTAAAGCATTTATGATCTGGCTAAGACAACACCCTGTGTGCGTGTTGCACACACTAAATATAAATAAAATGAAACAGAGGGTCATTTTATCTGCAACAGTGTGGTGCTTAGGTAGAAGTTCAGAGAAGATGGAGGTTAACATGGGCTGGGGATTCTTCATTCAGGTGACACCTGGGAGGAAGGTGACTCGGCTAAATGGAGAAGAGGAAGGAGGGCATTGCGCACTGAAGGGTTAAGGGCACCTCATGAGGGAAAACAGCCCTGAACGGGGTGGGTGCTGGGAATGATGGGGAGAAACCAACTCCTGTAAGCCTGGGTTGTCCCTTCTTGAGCAGGCCGTCCCCACCCACCGCGCGAGGCACGCTGTGGCTGTTTCAAAGTTTCCTAGAGGCGGAATGTCTTCTACACTCCATTGACTCATGATTTTCCTTCTCTCTCTTCCAGGCTAGCCCATCTCCTGCTTAGAAACTGCTGTTTGTTCCTGAGTCCTTTCAGCATCGCCAGGATGGCATGGTCAGGGGTCAGTGTTTTAAAATGCAGGTTTTGTTATCTTTCAGGTATGCTGCAGCCAACATATCAGGAGACAACGGGCACTGGAAAGACTGTTTGTTGGAGTTCCCAAGAGTCGGGGGCACTTCAAGTCCTGAGGTCAGTCAGGAGACTGAGAGAGAGAAGTGAACCGTGAGTGAGGGCTCTTGAGATTTCTGCCGAGAAGCAAGGCCAGGCCAGCAGGCTCAGGATTGGCTGGTTTGAATCAGTTCAGTAGGCTCCGAGGTAGAGGGGTTTCCCCTAAGTGTCTGACACCTGGCCTTGGGGTGACTGGGACAGGAGGAGCATGGCCCCAAATGTGAGCGCCAGTAAAGGAAGTGGTTGGGGGCACAAGCTCTTCAATGGACAGTTTGCATACACTAACCATGCTCCATTGCTATCTCTAGAAATTAGCTAACCCTTGGGTGGGGGTTCCCTTGTGGCTCAGCTAGTAAAGAATCCACCTGCGATGCAGGGGACCTGGGTTTGATCCCTGGGAAGGGAAAGGCTACCCACTCCAGTACTGTGGCTTGGAGAATTCCATGGACTGTATACTCCATGCGGTAGCAAAGAGTCGGACATGACTGAACAACTCTTGCTTTTTTCGCTTTTCTCAAGTGGAGGTAGGGGTGGGCGTGGGGGTGGGGGCCCTCCCTCTTCAGTCAGCAAAGCCCCAAATGTCAGAGCACCAGGAGCACAGAAAAACAAAAAGGTGTGATCAATACAGTTGGGATGTATTTAATGGCAGGATCCTCTATGAAGTCCTCACTGAAGCACAGTCCTCCTCTTCTGAATGGCTGAATCTATGTCTGTTTGTCTGCACTCCGTGTAAGCTCCATGTTTGGTTTTTTGCTCAGATTCTCGGTTATGCAGAAAAGAGCTACCATAATAGGCCAGAGATGGCTGCCTTTAGAAAGCTCTGCTTGCAAGGTTGGCCCTCAGCTGGTGTTTGGGAACTCAGGTTTCAGGAGGAACTTGGATTCCCAAGCTGAAAAGGGTGGCTTACTCTGTCTAACGTGGTCTGTCCTGAGCCTTGATGTTCTTCTGGGAGTCTGGGACTTTGGTACCTGCCAGGCGAGGGTGTTTGCGCCACCAGCTCCCAGTAAAACCTTGGTCACCATGGCTCTCAGGAGCTTCCCTGCCTGCTGGACGACCCTTCAGCCCTGTTGTCGCACGTCATTGTGGAGGGGACTAAGCATGTCCCATGTGGATCTCCTGGGAGAGGATCTTGGAAGCTTGTGTCTGACTTTCCTCACACTTCACCCCATGCACCTTTTCCCTTTGGCAATTTTGCTTTGGATCCTTTGCTGTAATAAGCCACGAGCATGACTATAGCCTGAATCCTGTGAGCTCTCCCAGGCTCACTGGTGAAACTGGAGGCAGCCCCAGGGACACCTGACATGTCTGGAACACTGGCCTTGCTCAGCTCAATTGGTTTGTGAGCTCCTAGGATTCAGGGATTGTGCATCCCTGATTCCTGACAGGAGCATCAAATTAACACCCAGAACATCCGCTTGTGAAGTTTTGCTTCTCTCCATCCAGCTGCATGGCTTTGGGGAAATCAGTTAGCTCTGCAGAGCCTGTTTTCTCATCAGAAATGAAGATAGTAATTCCCTTCTTCATGGTATGTTATGAGTTCCAAGTAAAATATTGGGTGTGAAAACATTCCCAACCCTTAAAACATAACATCATTGAACAATTACTGTAAATCTATGCACTCCCACTATATCTTGGATAAGGTAAACATTCAGTGAGTTTCTGCCAAATAGTTAAGTGAAGACAAATTATCTCATTCTTTCTTCTCCAAGAGTCCATGGCACCTGGCAGAAATCACCATATTGAAATTTGGGGAAATCAGATAGCTCTGCAGAGCCTGTTTTCTCATCAGAAATGAAGACAGTAATTCCCTTCTTCATGGTATGTTATGAGTTCCAAGTAAAATATTGGGTGTGAAAACATTCCCAACCCTTAAGACATAATATCATTGAACAATTACTGTAAATCTATGCACTCCCACTATATCTTGGATAAGGTAAACATTCAGTGAGTTTCTGCCAAATAGGTAAGTGAAGACAAATTATCTCATTCTTTCTTCTCCAAGAGTCCATGGCACCTGGCAGAAATCACCATATTGAAACACTTAATTTTCAATCCTTGGAAAGAAAAAAAGAAATACCAAAACAGCAGGGTTTAGGGTTCTTCAGTGGGACACTAAAGGGGACACTTCCACGTCCCTCCCCCAACACTACAACCGCCCTCCCCACCACCTACTTGCCAATCCTGGGCCATGGGGTGGTGCTCTCAGAGCCTCGTAGACTCCCTAAGACCACTTGCTTGCAAACCCCTCACTCCTCAGCCCCCTGTCAGCCGCCACCAGGAGGAACACGAGGCCTTAATTGATCAGCAGGGCCGTAGCCTTGAGAACTTGATTCAGGTATTGACTTCTAAGGAGCCAGTTTCACTCCGGCCTCCACAGCTAGGAGCGGCTGAACATCAAAACTATTAACCTCTGGCCCGAGCAGTTGGCGAGGCAGCCCAGCAGCAGTAATTAGGAAGTCAATCGGAATCGCCTGTCTCACTTACACCGCCATGTCAATCAATAGCGCGGTGACAGGTTCATTAGGCCCAGACCATGCAAGCCCAGCCTGTAACAACCTCATAAAATACACCAACGACTCAGGGCAGAGAGAAATCTGCCCGAAGGACTGCAGTGGATGACAATATGTATTGATTAGGGCTCCAGCAATTTATGAAGTGCTACTTGTTGGCCAACCTTTCTGACTCAGTGCTAAATTTTCCCAAGGAGTTCCAGATGAAACCAAATATTACCCTTTAAAAAAATGAGAGAAAGCCAAGCTGTTGTCTGACAGGGCATTTTTTACGTTAGTTACTCCTAGCGAATAATCTATCGGGGTAAAACTTCAATAGTTACTTAAGGCTGAAGCGGTACCTTTGTCTCTGTGACCATCAGACTTTGAAAGAAGACATCTATCTGGGGAAGAAAAAATATGATCTGACATGTGATTAGGTAAGACTCTACCTTCAGAGAGACAGGGTGATTTAGGCATTCATTTCTTCTTGGCGTTTTTAATGGTTCGTCTGACTTGTTCCAGAGGGAAGGCTGACACCTGGGTTTGTGGGGCTAATTTAAGAGTGCAATAGAATGAGGGGGGGGGTGTGCAAAAGGGTGCCTTCTGGCTCCTTCCCCATCATCATGGATAACATGGCTTGACCACACTGCAGAGACCTTGCCTGCCTCAAAGTCTGCTGAATAACAGGGTAGTTATTCTGAGCCTCATTCTGGGCTGTGGCCTTGAAAAGAGCACAAGGAGAGGTGATGTTCACTATGCAACTGGAATTAGGAGGGGCCTCCCTGTTAGCCCTGGCATACACCAGAGGCATGTGGAATGTCGAATGTCCACTATTTTCTCGGTCTTCAGTGATCAACATGCATTATCTAGACCTATGAATTCATGAACAAGTGGTGGCTTGAAGCTGCTTTATGTCTGGTGGATGTGGTGGTATTGTGCAGTCACTGTCGTGTCCAACTCATTGCAACCCCAGGGACTGCAGCTCGCCAGTGTTCCCTGTTCTCCACTATCTTCTGAAGTTTGCTCAAATTCATGTTCATTGAGTCAGTGATGCTACCTCACCATCTTGTCCTCTGCTGCCCCCTTCTCCTTTTGCCTTCAATCTTTTCCAGAATCAGGATCTTTTGCAACGAGTTGGCTCTTGGCATCAGGTAGTCAAAGTATTGGAGCTTCAGCATCAGTCCTTTACATAAGTCCTTTATGTATGAGAAGACTCCAAAAATCCATGACATACCCCAAAGTTAGTCTACATTTGAACTGCCCCCAGTGGCACGGCCCTGCTACACACAGGAGCAAGTATATCAAAACAGGGCTGCGGTGGTCAGAGGCAGGCCTGAGGGCTGAATTCAGTCCATGTTTTGTTACAAATTAGACCCCTACCTCACTGAGTGCATGTCTTCATCTGTAAAATGGGATGAAAAAATGTCACTGCTTCTATCCAATGTAGCTATTATGGATTTCAGATGGAACAAAACATCTTTTGTCAAATACTATAAAAGGCAGTTTCTAGAAAAGACACCAGCTGTGCTCATCCAGTTTCCCAGGTGGAAGGGAGCTTCCAAATGGCTACTTGTAAGCTGAGCTTCTCTCCCTTGACATCTCCCCTGGCGTGCCCCGATCAATCAACCCACAAACATTTATTGAACTTTGTAAGATATTATGGATGATCTTTACTCCCCTCCTCTGATCTCACTTACAGGAATTCAGTAACAACAAGGAAAGGGAAAATATTGGCTTTTCCCAGTGAAGTGACAAAAGAACTCTAATGTAAAACCAATTCTTTAGGCAGGAGTATCTTTTGTCTTGTGGTTCCAGGAATCTGGCTTATTTGTCCCCACACTCTAGTCCACTGTGGGCTTCTCGAACAGTCTCTCTGTGATTCCTTTTCTTTCCGAGTCATTGTACTTGTAGCTTCCTTAAAAAGCATGGAAATAGGAATGTAATTTCTTGTGAAACTAGACAACAAAACAAATTTAGAAATAAAATATAAACAGAAAGTAACACAATTCAGACAACACGTCCTGGCTGAAAGTGACCTCACCTGTCTTGAGCTGCTTGGTGGGTGCGGGCTAGCAGTTTCCATGGCCTCTCAGTTTGTTCTTTCCCTGGGCCAGTGAAGTCCCTGGTTTTGCCTTGCAGTTTGGCCTCCCAGTTCTAAGTGAATGGAACACTCAGACTGAGGTTAGGGGTGGAATTGGCCTAGAATAGCTGCTGGGGCCAGAGGATTCTCTGTGCCTCCTGGACCGTTTTGGACTTAGTTCCCAGGCCCACAGCCTAACAAGGAAAGATATCTATCTAGCCCCCCAAGACTCTTCTGCTGCACCCAGAAAATGAGCCCTGAAGAAGACACCTCTTTCTCTACATGACTGGGGCTCTTCACCACCACTAATGATCGCTGTCTCTTCCTGTTTCAAAATCTCTGCAAGTTCCTGTTTCTGGTCTGAGAGGTCTCTTGTTAGCAGTTCATTGGCTAAGCAGGTACTTGACAGATATGAGACTAAACATTTTCTGTTTAAGGTACACCAGCCATTTATCTCCCAAGGTTCACCTCTCTGCTCTATAATTTAGGAGTGTGACCTGCCTTCTTTCCCCAAAGAACTCTTCTTAAACCTCTCCCACAATGGGCTCAAGACTTTACAACCTGAGGACACACACAGCCAGGGAAAAAGCAGCCTCAGTGGTGCTCTCTAAACTCACTTTCAACTTTAGAAGTCCTTCCATACCCTTGAACTCATTCTCTCCTTACAGTGGCCCCATGAGGTTTGTGTGATATACAATGTTAGTCCAGGCAACAAAGGACAATGGGAGCTGATGTCTCCTAGTGAAGCCTCTGTGAGAGTCCCAGGGCCCATCTGGGTACTCAGAGGAGCCTCGCTCTGATCTCCACCTCAACTCCATCATCACCTCCAACGTGCCTGTTTTGACCTCCATGAAACAGAGTGATGCCCTCATTTAAAAACATCACAAAGCCTCCAAAAACGTAAAACCATGAAAAATATGGAAAGTTTAGACTGGGATTTACCATCTAAACTACAGTCTTCTCTCAGCAGCCACAGGATATTGGTTCCAGGACCCACCGTGAACACCAAAACCCGAGGATGCTCAAGTCCTGAAGTCGTCCGTCCATATCCACAGTTCTGCATCTGTGGATTCAGCCAACCGCGAACGGTGTTCCACTTGTTGAAAAAAATCCATGTATAAACAGATGTATTTCAAACCTGTGTTGTTCAAGGGTTAGTTGTACTTTGCTGTTTGTATTTGCATGTCATCATAGCAACAGTTTAGCAGAAAAACGTGTTATCTTATGCATCACTGTATCCTGGTGCCCAGCACAAAGCCAGACACAAGTGCAAAACTGTTATTATGAACTGATCTTTGTTTCTCAGGGAAGTGGGGAAAAGTGGGTGAGCGACTGTAATTTTTTAAAAGGTCATGTTATGAAGAAGGTCTCAGTCCTCCTAGCTGTTAACAGTGGCCTTGTTTGTCTTGTGGCTCAGGTTTAATCTGAAAGCTATGATGGGCCATGCCTTGGGAAATTCACCCTCTTCCCAGCTGGAGCCACAGCTCTCAGCCTTCTGGGTCATGTGTTACTGTCAGCTCATCATACTGGAGAAATAGGCATCTGTGAGGCACCAGAGGGGTGTGTGTGTGTGTGTGTGTGTGTGTGTGTGTGTGTGTGTGTGTGTGGGGAGAGGACCAGGAGTGACCCTGTGAGCCTGATACCCCCACTGGCAGCACTTTACCTTAGGGAACTTGGCCCCCCTCCTGCCTGCACTGTGAGCATCCCTACCCCAACTCCCACCCATGGGCCCTGAATATCAGTTCCAGCAGGGGCAACTAGAGAGCCTGAAAGATGCCGGCTTTCTCTTCTCTCAGGTACAAGCAAGTCGGTGGAGCCTTCTGAGTATGCTGGTTTGCAGCGAGGCCTGCAGCAGAAATCCTCAGCTCCAAGACAGAGCAACCCGCCAATAACGACGTTTCTTTGCACCTGTGCCTGTTGCAACCATTTTTATCATTTTGCTACGCTTCATTGACCGATGGATTTTTTTTCCAGCTTTGCACTTTTTTATTACTATTATTTTTATCTTCATCATTACCTCCGCGCCTCTGATGGCATTTAGATATGAACCGCCCATGAACCTTCAAGCCTGATTGTGCCACGACAAAAATATTGTCGTTTACATTCTGTGCCAAAGTATTATATAAAACACATCAACGAAAAGGAAATTCAGGAAGCTGGGAGTAAAGATATATAGTCAGCAAAGTATATAACTTCTGGCATATTACTGCTTAATCCTAACATAATTATTCTCATCCTTTTATTTGATTAACTTCTAATGGTTCCTCTTGGTGTTAAAGGTCCCACTCTGATCATTTGATTTTAGTGTCTGCTATAATTACCGATAATGTTCTTTGCAAGACAATTTAATGATAACCGCATAATGGCCTGTATGAAGAAAGCTGCAGGGTTTCAAAGCTTTTGAGTAATATAAAATACATTAGACTAACACAAGCTATCAACATGACAGGGAATGTTTGATTTACAATCAGGACTAGGTTATAGCATTGTGAAATTTTTTCTTTTCCTTTTCTTTTTCATTTTTTTCCCCCTTCTTTGCAGCCGTTGACAATAAATGACAGAACAGTTGGACAATCTGCAACTTGCTGATTGCAAGAAAAAATTGTCTGGCAAAGTTTAGAGGCAGCCAGGGGAAGTCTAGGGGAGCAGTGTGCCCGGGGCAAAGTGGAACAAGAGCCGGGAGCCTGATCCCTGGGGATGGTGACCGAATTCTCCTTCTGCTGGGAGGGTTAGCTGAAAGGGAATCTCTTCACTCTTCTCCTGCTGTACAGGTCCCAACAATCCTGGTTCTGTCTGTTAGTTATATCCACCAGCTTATTTTTACCTGCCAGATCCTCTTGGGTAGCTAGTCTCCATCAATTCATGGCTTTTTGAATCAATATAATGACAATAATCCTGTTTTCAGTCACCGCATCTCTTCTTTTCCCAAAAGAAGCAAATGAGCAGGCAAAGAAGAAAACCTGCGTAAAACAAAAGAACCATTTTGTCCAAATACTATTGATCATCATTCCCCCGTCTCTCTCCCTCTTCATCAGCATTTGGTATCCGGCAGCCTGGCATATGTACCTCTTTCACTTGAAATCAAGTAATCATTCACCACTCTGGCCAAATGCAGCATAATTGATGGTGTGAGTGGATGGAGAAAATTTCCTGTCAGAAAAAAAGGGTTAACTGTGGACATATTACACCAGGGTCTCTGATTCCAGGATAATGGCATTTGGACAAAAGTAGGGCCCCGTCCTTTTTTATAGCACTTTATGCCCCATTAGTATTACTGCAAGTCCCAGGACCTGTCTGTTCGGGCACTTAATCAAAAGCAATGGGTTGAAAATCATGTTCCAGCTCTCCTCATATTTGATTCATTCCTTCTAGATAGGAAGAAGTAAAAAACACATTACTAGCATCAAAACAGCCCATGCATTATGTGCTAAGCAGTTGAGAAGGCTATCATTGGGCTTTATCCCTTCGGGTGCTTGGATGGACAAGTACTTTCCTATTCATCCATTCAGTGGACTGAAGCAGCCATATTTCATTTTTTTTCTTCCCCTGACAGACAATCCGTTAGTTTTCCACAGATCTCTCTTTTAAAGACACATACATGTCACTTATTTTAATTGTAGGCCCTAGGCAGCAAAGCTCAGAATGTGTGTTCGCATATAGACACACACACACACACACACACACACACACACACACACACAAACTGGAAACCCACTACTTGGATGTAGTTCCTCTGAGAGCCAAATCTAATAATAGGAGAGGAACATTTCTTAGGGGAAGAATTAATTTATACACTTAATTACTCGGGATCCACTTCAAGCTTTCCGCCTTAATGCTCTTTCTTTTGGAGAGAGTTTTTAACTAAACACCCAGTGTTCTGACAGACCCCGAGGAGAGCCTGCCTCATTTAGACGGAGGGACCTGGCCCCCTTCCCAGTCCTTGCCAGCGTGGCCCGCTCCCCTCACCCTTCCCGGAGGAACGTGGGCATGAGCCGTGGACCGGCTACCCTGCGCCTGGTGGTAACGATCGCGGTCTGAGCGAGAGGGGCTTCGGCTCAGTGAGCTGCCTTCGCACAGCTCCCACGCTCTCCGGGGCTTCCGAGTGGATTTTCTGCTGAATGGCTCAGCCCCAGCGTAACAGTGAAAAATGAAGCGATTTCTTCTGTCTGTGCAAAATTAGACAACAGCTAGGCCCCTCCTCATTCAGGAGACCTCTGCCTGCGGAATGGGCTTTTGCCATTTTAGGGAGTTTGTTCCATTTACCAATATCTCAACAAAGAGTGGAGGAAGGACACAGTTGATTATGAAATTGCTCCGGGCCTACGAGCGGGTTACCTCTGCTGGATGAAAGAGGAAGGAGGGGAGTGATCTCTTTCTGACATCTGCAGGAAGATGGATTGGACAAAGGGGCACAGCGGCATCCAACAGCCTGGGGAGGCTGCCCATGCCGGGTGCGTGGGTTGCTCCACTAGACTGGGAATTTTGGACACCAGGGTTCCCAAAGTGAGCTCCAGCTGGGTGCAGAGGGAGCACCTCCCTGCTCCCCCAGAAGCTGATGCAGGCCTTCAGTTGTCCAGATTAGGAGGGGGATTGTGGTAGGAAGGATTTGTGGTAATGTAGGCAAATGGAACAGAGACCCAGAGAGGGGGGACACAGCATGTGACCCACCCCTGATTCTGAATGCGGACCTGTTTTTGCCCCCCTGGCGTATCACCACCCCACCAGCCTGCCAAGGGGCCTACACCGGGCTCCACTGTGTCAGCATTTGGGGTTCAGCCATTGTTTGCTGATGAGCTCTGCTGTTGCATACGCCTGATACCTAGGATGGGGAAAACAGAGCACAAAAGTGACATGTCATCACATTAAGATGAATTTAGGTTCAATCCTTTAGTGACTTCATAGAATATTTTACTTAAATTAAGATATCATGTTGAAAAATATCTTTTTTAGAATTTTATATCCTATTATATGTCAATAAATATTCTATATGCTATGGAGATAATTATTTTTAAACCTCGAGAAAATTTAGAAGAAAATTAAATTGACCATTTATCAAGCCTCAGGAGAGAGAAATGAAAATGATTTTTCTAAGCTTAGAAGCAATATCAAAACCCTCAGAGGAAAAGAGTGACAGATTTGACTACACAGAGGAACAAAACATTTTTGTATGTTGAATAAAAGAGGCAAACAAGAGATTGAAAATATTTATGGTTACTATGATAATGGGTTAATATCTTTATTATTTAAAATAATCATAATAATTGATAAAAAAATATCAGTCCCAGTAATATGCTAAAAACACAAACATAATTCATATAATAGAAAATACAACTAGTAAACAAGAATGCAGAAAAATGTCCAGCTTCACTAGTAGCCAAATACATGTATTTTAAAAAAATCATTTTTGTGTATTAAATGAATTTGTCAATAATCTAATATTGACAACAGCGTTTCGCCTCTATTGGGATTCTAACCTGAAGGGATAACCAAAAAGATGAAAGAGCTAATGATTTATAAAAGTCTATCACAGTGTGATTTATAACAACAAAAATTTAAAACAACCCAATATCAATAAGAGGTGCATTCAATGAAATATCAGTCAGTTTTAAAATGATGGCCATGTGGACAAGGATCTCAGTATTAGTTAAAAAAGTGGTACACAAAATTGAATGTAACTATGATTTCAGTATGCAGAAAGCATGCATATATAAAAAAGGACAGAAGTGCTGTCAATAATCTAATATTGACAACAGCGTTTCGCCTCTATTGGGATTCTAACCTGAAGGGATAACCAAAAAGATGAAAGAGCTAATGATTTATAAAAGTCTATCACAGTGTGATTTATAACAACAAAAATTTAAAACAACCCAATATCAATAAGAGGTGCATTCAATGAAATATCAGTCAGTTTTAAAATGATGGCCATGTGGACAAGGATCTCAGTATTAGTTAAAAAAATGGTACACAAAATTGAATGTAACTATGATTTCAGTATGCAGAAAGCATACATATATAAAAAAGGACAGAAGTGCATTAAAAAAATCACTCTATATCTACTAGAATGGAGAAGATTAAACAAAACAAAACAAGACAGATACAACTAACTATAG
>SJYC01007133.1:0-13763 GCA_006408675.1 Madoqua kirkii
AAACATATGTATATATACACACATATATATATGGCCTTCCCATCTGGCACTAGTGGTAAAGAACCTGACCACAATGCCAGAGAGGTTAAGAGAGTGAGTTTGATCCCTGGTTGAAGATCCCCTGGAGAAGGAAATGGCAACCCACCCTAGTATTCTTACCTGGAGAAGCCCATGGGCAGAGGAAGAGCCTGTGAGTATATATTCACAAAACAGGCAAAATAAATAAATTTGTAGCCGAGAGGCAATAAATCTACAGCCAGAACAATGGAGAACAACTTATCTGGCACAGGAGATAGCTTATGCAAAGCCTTTGAGTTTAGAAAGAATTTGAGAGTTTTGAGGGATGAGAGAAGGGCAAAGGTTTCTGGTGGAAGGAAGCAAGTGGAACAAGGTGAGGCTGAGGAGCAAAGTGAGAGGTGGATGCCTCACCCTCAACCATGGAAATGAACTCCACACTCCGAAGTGAGCCCCCAGCAGCTGGGCCTGAAGTAATCAGCTTTGTCTTATGGCCATGGCCAATTCATTTATTCAATTAGTTGGACATAAATTCGTTCAATATTGAATGAGCCCCTACTCTATGCCAGACATATAATATGGCACAAGACAGACCTATCTTTGTGGAGATCAATTCAAGGACAGACAGATCCAGGAGTAAAAGTCTGACAGAACCCAAGCCAATTAGATTCTTTCCCCTGGTAATTCGAGACACTAAAGACAGAACTCTAAACAAATCCATGTCAGCACTCCAGTGAGAGGAACCCACCTGCTGCTGCAGATGTCCCTGGGGAGGACTTGTTCCTTTAACTCCCCACTTCTGTCTTGATTGCTCAACTTTTCCTTGATCGTCTCCTGTATCTGTATCCTGAAACTAATTAGAGTCAGTTTATGTTGCATGCCATATAAAACAAAAACATAAACAGAGGGACTTCCCTAGTGGTCCAGTGGCTAAGACTCAGAGCTCCCAATGCTGGGGCCCCAGGTTTGATCACTATCAGGGAACTAGATCCCATAGAACACAACTAAGACCCAGCACAATCAAATAAATAAATAAAATATTATATATATATGTATATATATATATAAACAGTATGAGTATAGGACAGTAGAGGCAGATCAAGCAGGCCTCTGATAACATGTTGGAGATTGTAGACTTTATCTTAAATGGGAAAAAAAAAAGCTATTGAAGTGTTTTTGACAAGGGAATGATATGATCAGACTGCATTTTAATGACTCACTCGCGCTAGAATGGAATGACAGAAATATGAAAGAAAATTTGGTAGTTCAGTTGGAAGACTAGTTCTCTGGATGCAAATAAAGAAATTCCTATCAGAATGAGCACAGCTGAAATACAGAGGATTAAAAGTGACACACTATAGAAGAAGAATCAATAGGACTTGGTGATAGGATTGGATGGGAGAGGAGAAGGAAAAAGAGGTATGGAGAATGTTTTCCAGGTTTTGCCAAGAGCTGTTTGGCCAACGGCAGTGACATTTGTTGGCTCAGATGAAGATAGAGGAGGAACAGATTAGTGGGGAAAAGCAAGAATTAATTCAGCCTTATTGATTTGTAGAGCTCTATATGTAAACCTAAGCTCAATAAAACATTTCCCCCATTTTTTTAGTGAGGCAAAATTTACATAATAATACTAACCAGCTTAAAGTATACAAATCAGTGATATTTAGAACATTCACAATATCATTCAATCACCATTTCTATCAAATTTCAAAACACTTTCTTTAACTCCTCCAAAAGATAACCTCATACTCATTAAACAAACAACCATCTTCACTCTTTCTTCCTCCAAGTTCTTGAAAACTCAGACTGCTTTCTGTTTCTATGGATTTACCTATTCTGGGTAATTCACAGACATAAAATCATGTGCTCTTTTTTGTCTGGCTTAAACTGAGCATAGTGTTTATGAGGTGCTACATCCTGTCTCATGTATCAGTGCTTCACTTCTCTTTATGGCTGAATAAAATTCCATTGTGTGTATGTATATACCACAACTTATTTGACCACTCACTGTTGATGGACATTTGGATTGTTTCCACTATTCAGCTGTTGTGAAAAGTGCTGCTGTGAATACGCATGTACATGTCTTTAAGTCCTTGACTAAAACTTTTATCTATCTAAGCTTTTACATTCATCTAAAAAAGTAATTGCTGCTAAGTTGCTTCAGTCGTGTCCAACTCTGTGCGACCCCAGAGATGAGAGCCCACTGTCTCTGGGGTTCTCCAGGCAAGAACACTGGAGTAGGTTAGCAATTAATTTTTGAAGTTTTCACTGGGGAGAAACAGAAAGGGAGAGAGAGAGAGTGATTCCCTATAGGCATACTGGTAATTAACAGCACCCTGTGCAAAAGGACTCAAAATATTAAAAGCATGATGATTAAAGGATTAAATATATAATTTAAGCTCTAGAATAAATTCTTTCTGGAACAGCAGAAAGACTGCTGTGCCATTTAGGTTTTCTAGGTCTACTTTTATGTTACAAGAAGCTATTTCTCCTTTTCCACTCCCCAAGGTAATTAATCACTTCCCCTATTCTGTGGGCAGCCTTATTTGGCTGTTTCCTTTAGCATTTTTAGTGATATCTGTATTACCTGCAAGATATATCTGCCAGATAAACTATCTAATAAGTGTGCACTATTGCTGCAATATCAAATAATTTCCAAGTTCTGTGCTTTGTCAGTGACATGGCATTTAAAGATTGGGTACATGCCTAGTAATGGGATTGCTGTGTCATATGGTAGTTCTATTTTTAGACCCAGCAATCCCACTACTAAACAGCCTCTTGATGAAAGTGAAAGAGGAGAGTGAAAAAGTTGGCTTAAAGCTGAACATTCAGAAAACGAAGATCATGGCATCCGGTCTCATCACTTCAAGGAGAAACAGTGGAAACAATGGCAGACTCTTTTTCTGGACTCCAAAATCACTGCAGGTGGTGATTGCAGCCATGAGATTAAAAGACGCTTACTTCTTGGAAGGTAAGTTGTGACCAACCTAGACAGCATATTAAAAAGCAGAGACATTACTTTGTCATCAAAGGTCCATCTAGTCAAAGCTAAGGTTTTTCCAGTGGTCATGTATGGATGTGAGAGTTGGACTATAAAGAAAGTTGAGCACCGAAGAATTGGTGCTTTTAAACTGTGGTGTTGGAAAAGACTCTTGAGAGTCCCTTGGACTGCAGGAGATCCAACCAGTCCATCCTAAAGATCAGTCCTGCATATTCACTGAAAGGACTGATGTTGAAGCTGAAACTCCAATACTTTGCCCACCTAATGCAAAGAGCTGACTCATTTGAAAAGATCCTGATGCAGGAGGGCAGGAGGAGAAGGGGACAACAGAGGATGAGATGGTTGGATGGCATCATCGACTCAATGGACATGAGTTTGGGTAAACTGTGGGAGTTGGTGATGGACAGGGAGGCCTGGCGTGCTGCAGTCCATGGGGTTGCAAAGAGTTGGACACGACTGAGTGACTGAACTGAATCCCACTACTAGGCATATACTCTGAAAAAATTGTAATGCAAAAAAGACTTGTGCATGAATTGGGAGATTGGGCTTGATTTATGTGCACTGCCATTTGTAAAACAGATAGTTAGTAGGGACCTGCTCTATAGTACAGAGAGCTCAGCTTGGTGTTCTATGATCACCTAGAGGGATGGGATGGGGACGTGGGGTGGGAAGGCAGTCCAAGAGGGTGGGGATATATGTATACATATAGCTGATTCATTTTGTTGTACAGCAGAAATTAACATAACATTGTAAAGCATCTATATCCCAACTTTTTAAAAAAGGATTGGGTATGATATTATAAGTCAACTGGAATCTTGAAAATCTTAATACTTCTAAAAGAAGTTAACATAGCACATTGAAACTTTACAAACAACACATTGTCTAACTTGCAAAGATTCAATTAAAAGCTATTCTTTGATTTATATTCAGTTCAGTTCAGTCGCTCAGTCTTGTCTGACTCTTTGCAACCCCATGAATCGCAGCACACCAGGCCTCCCTGTCCATCACCAACATATTACCTGTTTTTAAATCCCTAATAAGCAAATATTATTAAAAAACATATCCACACAGGACATAAATTTCAACTAACAGATCAAATATACTAGCTTCTTAATATCTGAAAGAACTCATCTTAAGGAAGAGTGTTGTATTAGGTAGAATAACTTTGGCTGCGGACTCAGAAAGCCCAACTACCACATAAACAGTGAGGAAATATGATAGATGGTTTGGATTACGAATCTCAGAGGCCGGACAGGCTTCAGTGCTGGTTTAAACCGGCAGCCCCAGCTCCACATCTCTACAGTGTCTTGACTCTGCCTTCTTTGTTTGGTGGCTTCATCCTCAACCTGACAATGAAAGGGATGCACCCACTCCAAGCCTCATATCTGAGGAAACTACTGTCAGAGGAAGAGAGAGGCAGGTACTAGTGGAAACTCTCACAAATTTATAGGGAAGTACTTTTCTGGAAGCCCAGATCAAACATTCCCTCAAACTTTATTGGTTCAATCTGTGTCACATACTGGTCCGGAACCAATTGCTAACACAGGGTTAAAATTATCCTTATACCAATCAGGTCAGTATCAGTCAGAGTTCTCCAGAAAAACAGAACCAATAGGGGATAGATATATAGGTAGAGATATATACACATATATGTCACAAAAATAATCCCTTTAAGGTCAACTCATAGATGTTAACCTCACCTAAAAAATACTTCACAACAACACCTTTGTTAGTACTTGATTAGAAAACTTAATACTATAGCCTACCAAAGTTGACACATAAAAGTAATCATCACAGAAATTCCCTGGTGATTGAATGGCTAAGATTCTGAGCTCCCAATGCAGGGGACCCAGGTTTGACCCCTGGTCAGGGAAGTAGATCCCACAGCCCACATTCCAGCAGAAGGATGGAAGATCCCACATTACCACAACCAAGAGTCGAAGCAGCCTAATTAATTAATTTAAAAAATTAGTCATCTCAAGATCCATTTCCAAACCCGTGAAGAATATGTTGAAGAGTGAAAATGGAAACCTGTACAAAATCAGGATTCTGACCAAGAATTGGTTAGTAACGTAGCACAAAGTTAAAGCCCAAGAGCATTGCTTTATGCCTGTTAGTAAGAAAAATCCATCCTTTAATTTCTACTGAATCCACTGAAGTAAAAGTTCTCCTTACCCCACTGTATAATATTGTTTTACTAACTTCAGTGATTGTTAAAAATGCTTTTAATGCACAAGGCTTATCAGCTTTAGTTTCTCTTTCCAATTTATCAGTAAAAATTAAGACAATAAAATACCGTATAAAAGAGAATCTAATGCTTTTCTAATTTAAAAAATTCCACTTCTTACATTGCCAAAACTGAATAAACTTTCATTTCTTCTACTTGATCCAGAAACCTCTTTTTTAGTTCATTGCCAGTAATAATTAACTGCCTCTGGTAAATGCAAACAACTTGTGCCAAGACAACTCATATCAAGTTAATGATTTGGAGTCAGTCACTTTTTGCCATATTTCTAAACCCTGTGGTCTTAGGGAAGGGAAGTCCTACAAGCTACACTCTGCTTTTGTCTCCTCATATCCTTACTATCCTGAACAACCTTTTCCAAGATTCTTCCCAACAATCACCTCCCTCCCACTTTTTTTCACTGTATGCCCCGGAACTCTAGCTTCAATGTTAACAAATGCATCTATCTCCTCAAAATATTCATATTTATTTCAATGGACACTTGCCTATTAATACTTCATGTGTTTGATGTCAAGCTCCCTTGTAATTCTCTTCCCCTTTATTGACCTCTGGCTCTCTCTCACAACTCAGTAAAGATATTGTCTTGATTTACATCATTTATCTTCACCCTAGACCGTGCTATAAGCCTAAACTAGCCCAACATCATGGTAGACCAATGAACTAGGCTATAGCCCTCAGAAGCCTTAAATTCCAAAACTCAGTCTCTAACCACATCCCATATATCCTTTATCATTCTCTCATGATCTCACAACATTGCAGATTTTCAATCTAAAAAAACCTTTTGGTGAAATATCCTCTCAATTCTTTTAGGTTCTTTCTGGCCTCTTTCCCTGGGTCACAAGATTGGTCATCCAAATGGGCACTTTGGTTTCCTATTCTTCCACTCTAAAAACCCTGACCATCTTCATTGAATGTTCCTCTGCCTTGCAGTGAAGCACAACAGATTTATTGCCAGTAGACTGACTGGCTTGCGACTATAAATTGATCTGGAGCCTTCCTACCACCTAGCAGCCCCTAGTCAGTTACCTTTGGTCAGCTTCCTCTCATCCCTTTCAGACAGTAAATTCCTTGAGGGCAAATTGAGTGCCTGATGGGCAGTCAGATCACTTGCATATGACTACTGATTTATATAACAGACATAAATATCTATTAACTTATTAAATGCTAATTAATTTGTTAAATATTTATTTTTTTAACAAATGAACGTACCTTTAAAATGCTTGAGTTTCTCCCATTCATTGTTCCTGTGTTCTTCTCTGGCTCCTTCCCATTCTGAATTCAGTCCCAACATTCAATCTTTGCAGAAGCATAGACTGCCTTCACGATTACCTGTCACTGATCGTTATCCTTTAAGAATCATCACCATATTTCAGTGTGTCTTCTTCCCTCATCATGGTCCAGTCATTATCTCACCAAACATTTCTGCAGCATGTGACACTGTTTCATTTCACAGTTCAAAGACTGCACTCTGTTAATACTGTTCTAATTCATTTCTTTACTGTCCCTTCCATAAAATTAAACTTTTCCTACCATCCCACTAAATGTGAGAGGATTAGTGTGAGCTACTTCCCTGGGAATGGACACTAAAATGGAGAAGTGTGTAGGTGTGTGCTTGGACTGCTCTCAGGAAGATGATTATCAGTTGGAGAGGGAGATGAGGCAAGAGATAAGTTGAACTGTGATGCAGCTGCAACAGAAGCCTCCACTGATTGTACAGAGTTCTTGAATTAGACGGTCCTTGATTGATGTCCCTAACTGATGCAAAGGGGCCAAGGGATTGGATTTCTACATTGATCATTCCTTGGATGAGGGATATCCCCACAGAATGGGCTGGTTCAAAGTAGGGCAAAGCATCTCCCTTGGGTGTAGGGCAATGCCAGAGAAGTGATATCCCTCTGACAGCTGCTGCTGCTAAGTTGCTTCAGTCGTGTCCACCTCTGCGCGACCCCATAGATGGCAGCCCACCAGGCTCCCCCGTCCCTGGGATTCTCCAGCCAAGAACACTGGAGTGGGTTGCCATTGCCTTCTCTGCTCCCTCTGACAGAACTGGGAGCAATCCACAGTCAGTATTCCTAGAAGATGGGTAGGTGAGTGCCTTGGTTGTGAAGGGTGAACTGAGGGTGCAGTATAGCTTCTTCTACAGTGAGAATTTCTCTACCATTCTGTCTTTAGCTCACTGATTTTTTTTTGCTTCTCACTCTCCTGCCCTGCTTAGCATACCTTACACACATGGTTTCAGCTGCCACCTGTACTGTGTGTGTCTGCGTTAGTTGCTCAGTCATGTCTGATTCTTTGTGACCCCATGGACTGTAGCCCATCAGGCTCCTCTGTCCATGGAATTTTCTAGGCAAGAATAATGAAGTAGGTTGCCATTCCCTTCTCTAGGGGATCTTCCTGACCCAGGGATCGAACCTGGGTCTCCCACACTGGCAGGAAGATTTACTACTGAACCACCTGGGAAACCCCATACTCCATATATTCATACAAAACTGACTGCTAGGCATTTTTACTGTAGATACCATAGACACTTCAAATTTAAAATGTCCAGACCCTGAATCATCACCCCCAATCCTCTGCCCTTCTGTGAATCCACAGTTCCTACCATGGAATCACTCTTAAATCCCATCACTCACTCGGCCCCACTCCAGTCCAATCCGGCCAACCAAAGTCCTAAATATTTTAACTTCTTTCCATTTCTGGATTGAGGTGAGGAACTATCCAAGCCAGAGTGTTGATTAATATGTTCAGCTTTACTAAGTGAATAATTAACTCCCTGTGAGCAGAGCAATGGCCTCACAAAGACGTCCACATTATAATATCTGGACCTGTGAGCATGTTATATGGCAAAGGGCAATTAAGGTTGCAGATGGAAATGAGGTTGTCAATCAACTGAATTTAATACCACAATATTAGCCTGCATTATCTGAATGTGCTCAGTATAATCACAAGGATTCTTAAAAGTGGAAGATGGAGGAAGAAGAGGTCAGAGTGATATCTTCTGAGAAGGAACTTGACTTGCCATGGCTAACTCTGAAGACAGAAAAAGGGGATTATGAGCCAAAGAATATGGATAGCTGCTACAAGCTGGAAAGGCAAGGAAACAGATTCTTCCTACAACCTCAATCTATTAGTTTTCTATTAGTTTCTGTCACAGATTGACATGAAATTAGTGGCTTAAAACAACACAAATTTATTATTTTATGGCTCTGGGAGTCAGAATTGCAAAATCAGTTTCACTGGATTAAAGTCAAGGTGTCAGCAGGTCCACTCTCTCCCAGAAGCTCTAAGGACGAATCAATTGCCTGTCTTTTCATAGCTTCTAGAGCTGCATTTCTTGCATCCCTAAGCTCATGACCCCCTCTTCTGTCTTCAAAAATAGCAGTGTAAACTGGTGGTCCTGTGGCTAAACTCTATGTTCCCAATGGAGGGAGCCTGGGTTTGATCCTTGGTCAGGGAACTAAGATTCCACAAGTTGTGGGGTGCAGACAAATAGGAAAAAAGAAAAAAAGGGGGAAAAAAAAGTTAAAATCACCTGAAATAAAAGTGACTACTAGTACAATGTTTATAAATATTCTTCCAGATATCTCTGCACAAACAGAAGTCAAAGTTTTTCATGGAACCAAACTATAGGGTTTTAACTTGTTTTTATGACATGTCAAAGTCTTGAAGATATTGACATGCATCATTTTTAAAATATTGCTGAACATATAAAATTGAGTTTAAGAAATTATTAGATAATTATTGGCTCTTCACTTGTTAAAATTACACAAATAATATGTGCTAAATATAGTAAAAATTAAAACAAGGCAACACCTAAAAATGGACAATTTTAAACTCCCTTAATTTTTCATTGAATTTCTATACAAGTACCACTAGTATAGAATTGATCTATTTCTTTTTTACATGAGTGGAATCACATCATAGACATTATCCTGCAACTTGATTCCTTTATTTAACAATATATCCTGGTAAAGTGTTACTGTAAGTATGTGAAGATCCCTCTTATTCTTTTTTATTACTGTGTGAGAGTTGGTCCATAAAGAAGGCTGAGTGCCAAAGAATTGATGTTTTCAAACTGTGGTGCCAGAGAAAACTCTTGAGAATCCTCTGGACAGCTATGAGATCATACCAGTCAATCCACACCGAATATTCAAAATAGTCTTTGGAAGGACTGTTGCTAAAGCTAGAATACTTAGGCCACCTGATTCGATGAGCCAGTTCATTGGAAAAGATCCAGATGTTGGGAAAGATTGAAGGCAAAAAGAGAAGGGGGCAGTAGAGATGAGAAGGGGAAAGTAGAGTCGAGTCAGCATCACTGACTTAATGAAGATGAATCTGAGCAAACTCCGGGAGATAGTGGAGGACAGAGGAGCCTGGCATGCAGCAGTCCATGGGGGTCACAAAGAGTCTGAGACAACTTAGCGACTGAACAACAACAATATCCCACAGTAAAGATATAAGATGTTGAAGGAGGTAGAAATTTAAAGTTTGATAGTTTGCTTTGTAAAATATTTCTGCATTCTTGACAACATTGTTTATAATTAATCTAATTTTTGCCTATCTGATAAAAGTGACATCTCATTTGAAACTGCATTTCCTTGGTTAGATCATCTTTTCATATAATAGTTATTTACATTTTTCCTTCCATTATTTGTGTTCATTTTTCTTTTTTGCTGACTATGTTTTGGCTTTCTTTTTGTAGACATTAGAGTTATAGCTATTAACTGTCAGATTTATATGTAAAGAATACTTTTTCCCACTTTCTTTTAATGTGTTCACGAGTATGAGATTACAGCTTTAAGGCTTATGTGCTTGTTGAATCTATCCGTCTTCCACTTTATACCTTCTGGATTTTATGATTTCTCTGAAAAGGCCTTTCCGATTCTAAGATTATAAAATATTCCTCTACATTTACTTCTACATACTTCATTTACTTCATACATACTAACACCAACTGAGGAACTAACTCATCTTTTTCTACCAATCAAAAAGACCAGTTTAGGGACTTCCCTGATGGTCCAGTTGTTACGATTCTGAGCTCCCAATGCAGAGGGCCTGAGTTCGACCCCTGCTCAGGGAACTAGATCCCACGTGCTGCAACCAAGAATTCACATGTTGCAACTAGGACCTGGTGCAGCCAAATAAATAAATATTAGAAAAAAATACCAGTTTAGCCACATATTAAATTCACATGCATATGAACTACTGAATCTCATGTTAATTCCATGTCATTTATTTAAGAAGATTAATTCTTATATTTCTTTTATATTTCTGTGTACAATCTGTCTTTAAAGTATATTTGCAGAAATAATATTTGGTTTGCTAAGCAAGATATGTCATTGGAACTATATAGAAAATTCTGTTCCTGTATTGCCAGTGTCAAAGATAACCAAAGCAGTACATTGAAGTTTGAAAACAGATTTTATTCAATAACTCCTGACTGTAGGGGCAAGAGCTGAGCTCCATCTGATTAGTGCAGAGATGATTGGGCATTTTAATGGCAGAATGAAGGAGTAGAGATGAGTGAACAGGGCTCAAATAAAAAGGGAAAACAAAAACTACAGCTACAAAGGGTGGTATCAAAGTGATTAGGCTAGCTGTGTCTGCCAGCTGGCAGTTAAGGAGACGGAAATTCTATCCTTTCACTGAGCCTAGGAGACAAGGCCCAACTCATCCTGATAATTATATTTCCAAGGAATAGTTTTCGGGTCCTGGAGAAAGATACCTCTGAGTAGCAGAAGGTATGATTACATCTCTAAGACAAATCTAAACAGCACATTAAAAAGCAGGTGTCACTTTGCCGAAAAAGATCTGTAGAGTCAAAGCTATGGTTTTTCCAGTAGTCATGTATGGATGTGAGAGTTGGACCATAAGAAAGCTAAGCACCAAAAAATTGATGCTTTTGAACTGTGCTGGATAAGACTCTTGGGAAACCCTTGGGCAGCTAGGAGATCAAGCCAGTCAATCCTAAAGGAAATCAACTCTGAATTGGAAGGTTCATTAGAAGCACTGATGCTGAAGTTGAAACTCCAATACTTTGGTCACTTGATATGAAGAGCCAACTCATTGGAAAAGACCCTGATGCTGGTAAAGATTGAAGGCAAAAGAAGAGGGCAGCAGAGGATGAGCTGGTTAGATAGCACTATTGACTCAATGAACATGAGTCTGAGTAAACTCTGGGAGACAGTGAAGGACAGGGAAGTCCGGAGTGCTACAGTCCATGGGGTTGCAAAGAGTTGGACATGACTTAGAGACTAAACAACAGTGACAACAAAATATATCTCACAGGGACAGTAGAAGGGTTTGTAATTGTAAGTGAATGTTCTGAGAAAAGGAGATCAGGAGCCAAATAGCCAACCTGATATTTTGCAGACAGGAACTCAAAAGGAGGCTGGGTACTCCCTGGGATCTGGCCTCAGGCTGTTAGAGTTGGTAAGTTTTCTTAGAGAAGAGTTTGGATGCAAAGAATAGCTTGGATGGAGAGAAGAGTTTGGATGGAGTTCAAGTTGTTTTGTGATGAGAGGTTTGGCAGTCTGCAAAAATCACCACGTGGAAAACTGACATTCATTTTTGGGGGTATCTTTGGCAAGAAGTTTTCCCCGGCTTGAATGACACTATTTTCATAGGACATGTTCATTTTTACTATGAATGCTTTTATAGTTTTTGCCATACACAAAAAATGATATCAGAACACAGGAATAAAATAATTATTTTGTATTTTGCTTTGTTTCAATTAGGTGTCACAGTGGGGTTTTAAGGACATAGTCATTAGCTGATTTCTGAGGCAGTTGATTTTCATTGTTGCTGAACCAGTCATTATCCATTCATACAGATGATCTGGACATTAGACTATCACCTTTTTGTAAATAGCTCCAAAGTACTTCATGTCAAGTAAATTCTACGGACTTATTTTGGCAGTTGTCTCATAGCTCACATCACTCTTAGGGAAGCCTAAGTACTATATTATGAGACTAGATGGGTTAAGAAAGACACAGAAAGACAGAGTCTCTACCTTTTTTGAGGTATTTAGGTAGAGGTAAACATTGTTAGCAAATAGCAGCAAAATTGTCTTTTAAAATGTATTTAGTAGTTCAATCAACGTGGATTGTATTTTGTATATACTCTGAGATATAGCAATCTATATATTTTCCTAAATTTACAGCAAACTTTCCTAATCCAATTCAGGGACTAGTTAATCTGTTTCTTCTAGTTAAAAAGACAATCTGTCATATATTCTGAGTTCTGCCTCCCAGCTGCATGATCTGGTAATCTCTAATAAGTTAAAGTGAGTTACACCACAATTGAGTGTAGAAGCTACTACTTTGTTAGAGTTGATAGAAAAGTAAAAATATAATTTCAAATTTAATTTCAAAATTCAGTGTTTGTATAACACCTAAAGTACTGCAAAGCTCTTAAGGTACGATGGTTTAAAAAGAACTTGGCTATAATCGGATGTTGAACTTTAACCTGTAGCCTATGTTCTTTAGTCTCACTAAGTCATGTCCAACTGCAACACCATAGACTGCAGCATGCCAGTCTGTTATTCCATGTCTGGTTGTAACTTTTGCTTCTTGACCTGCATACAGGTTTCTCAGGAAGCAGGTAAGGTGGTCTGGTATTCCCATCTCTTTAAGAAATTTCCACAATTTGTTGTGATCCACAGAGTCAAAAGCTTTAGCAAAGTCAACGATGAAGATGTTTTTCTGAAATTCTCTTGCTTTCTCTATGTTCCAAAGGATTTGGAACTTTCATCTCTGGTTCCTTTTCTAAATCAGCTTGTACATCTGGAAGTTCTCATTTCAGTTGAAGTCTAGCTTGAAAGATTTTGAGCATTACTTTGCTAGCATGTGAAATGAGTGCAATTGTGTGGTAGTTGGAACATTCTTTGCTATTATAATCTTCTTTGGGATTGGAAAATGTTTTTCTGAAATTCTCTTGCTTTCTCTATGTTCCAAAGGATTTGGAACTTTCATCTCTGGTTCCTTTTCTAAATCAGCTTGTACATCTGGAAGTTCTCATTTCAGTTGAAGTCTAGCTTGAAAGATTTTGAGCATTACTTTGCTAGCATGTGAAATGAGTGCAATTGTGTGGTAGTTGGAACATTCTTTGCTATTATAATCTTCTTTGGGATTGGAATGAAACTGACCTTTTCCAGTCCTGTGGCTATTGCTGAGTTTTCCAAATTGCTGGCATACTGAGTGCAGCACATTCACAGCATCATCTTTTAGGATTTTATTTTATTTTTTTTAATTTAATTTTTTTTCCTTTACAATATTGTATTAGTTTTGCCATACATCAACATGAATCCGTCACGGGTGTACATAAGTTCCCACTCCTGAACCTCCTTCCCACCTCCCTCCCTATACCATCCCTCTGGGTTATCCCAGTGCACCAGCCCCAAGCATCCTGTATCCTGTATCGAACCTAGACTGGCGATTTGTTTCTTATATGATATTATACATGTTTCAATGCCATTCTCCCAAATCATCCCGCACTCTCCTT
>SJYC01007134.1:0-27690 GCA_006408675.1 Madoqua kirkii
TAAACACTCTTTTGATGAATCTGTGGGGGAGATTCCTATTCCTCCGCCATCTTAGGACCACCCCCATCTTTTAGGATTTTAAATAGCTCAACTGGAATTCCATCACACCCACCAGCTTTGTTCATAGTAACGCTTCCTAAGACCCATTTGATTTCATACGCCAGAATGTCTGTCTCTAAGTGAGTGATCACACCATCATGGTTATCTGGGTCATGGCAAGAGTGAACATTGACATTTTAGGAATCAGTGAACTAAAATGAATGGGAACTGGCGAATTTAATTCAGGTGACCGCTATATCTACCTCAGTGGTCAAGAACCCCTTAGAATAAATGGAGTAGCCCTTTTAGTCATAAAAGAGTCTGAAATGCAGTACTTGGGTGCAATCTAAAAAACAACAAAATGATCTCTGTTTGTTTCTAACGCAAAACATTCAATATCACAGTAATCCAAGTCTATGCCCCAGGCATGAATGTCAAAGAAGCTGAAGATGAATGGTTCTATGATGACCTTCTAGGACTAACACCAAAAAAAAAAAAAATGTCCTTTTCATTACAGGGGACTGGAATGCAAAAGTAGGAAGTCAAGAGATACCTGCAGTAACAGGCAAGTTTGGCCTTTGGAGTACAAAATGAAATAGGGCAAAGGCTAACTTGTTTTGCCAAGAAAACACACAGGTCATATCAACCCCCCCACAAGAGACAGCTGTACACATGGACATCACCAAATGGTCAACACCAAAATCAGATTGACTGTATTCTTTGCAGCCAAAGATGGAGAAGCTCTATACAATCAGCAAAATCAAGACAGGGATCTGACTGTTGCTCAGATCATGAGCTCTGTATTGCAAAAGTAGGGAAAACCACTAGGGCATTCAGGTATGACCTAAATCAGATCCCTTATGATTATACAGTGGAACTGACAAATAGATTCAAGGGATTACATCTGATAGACAGAGTGCTTGAAGAACTATGGACAAAGGTTTATGACATTGTATAGGAGGTGGTGGTCAAATAAAACTCTAAGAAAAAGAAATGCAAAAAGGCAAAATGGTTCTCTGAAGAGGCTTTATAGATGGCTATGAAAAGAAGAGAAGCAAAAAAACAAAAAAGAAAAGGAGAGATATACCCATCTGAATGCAGAGTTCCAAAGAATAGCAAGGAGAGATAAGAAGGCCTTAAGTGAACTGGTGTAAAGAAATAGAGAAAAACAACAGAATGGGAAAGACTAGAGATCTCTTCAAGAAAATTAGAGATACCAAGGGAACACTTCATTCAAAGATGGGCCAATAAGGGACGGAAATGGTATGGACCTAACAGAAGCAGAAGACATTAAGAAGTGGTGGCAAGAATACACAGAAGAAGTATACAGAAATGGCCTTAATGACATACATAACCATGATTGCATGGTCACTCACCTAGAGCCAGACATCCTGGAGTGTGAAGTCAAGCGGGCTGAAAAGGAACTAAAGTGCCTCTTGATGAAGGTGAAAGAGGAGTGAAAAAGCTAACTTAAGACTCAACATTCAAAAAAATAAGATTATGGCATCCAGCCCCATCACTTTATGGCAAATGGATGGGGAAGAAATGGAAACAGTGACAGGCTTTATTTTCTTGGGTTCCAAAATCACTATGGATGGTGACTGCAGCCAGGAAATTCAAAGATGCTTGCTCCTTTGAAGAAAAGCTATGATAAACCTAGACAGTGTGTTAAAAACAGAGACATCACTTTTCTGACACAGGTCTATACAGCCAAAGCCATGGTTTTTCTAGTAGTCATGTATGGATGTCAGAGTTGGGCCCTAAAGAAAGCTGAGTGCTGAAGAATTAATGCTTTCAAACCATGGTGCTTGTGAAGACTCCTGAGAGCCCCTTAACAGCAAGGAGATCAAACCAGTCATCCTAAAGGAAATTAACCCTGAATAGCCATTGGAAGGACTATGCTGAAACTGAAGCTCCAATACTGTGGCCACCTGATGTGAAGACTGACTCACTGGAAAAGACCCTGATGCTGGAAAAGATTGAGGGGAGGAGGAGGTTGGATGGCATCATTGACTCAATGGACATGAGTCTGAACAAGCTCAGGGAGATAGTAAAGGATAGGAAAGCCTCATGTGCTGCAGTTGATGGGGTCACAAAGAGTCCAACATGCCTGAGTGAACAACAAGAACAACTACTGCTTCATTTAGGAAGCAACTGCAATAATCTAGTTTAGAGAAACTGAAAGTCCTGCACTAGGGCAGAATAAGTGAAACTGTGGAGGTGGAATATGATTCAAAGATACGTCATAACGAAGGAGGCGTAGTGTTTAACACCACACAGTGCAGCGTTTGAACCCTGTCTGATGTTTCCCAGTTTATGAAACATAGAAAGTATTTGAGAAATACTGGTTTGAACAAGTAGTTCTTTCGAGTTTTCCTGTAAGATGTTCACAGTGTATGTTTGACATATATGTTCAGAGTATAATCTGAGTAGTACAAGCAGGTATTGGTCCAGACATGACTTTTATCTTGCTGTTTGGCAGCTCTCTTTAACTATTGCACCACAAGAGGCCATATAGCTAGGCAACAGCAGAGCTGAGATTTTTAATCCAGACAGTCTTGCTACTACAGAGTCCATGCTCTTTACTATTTTGATATCAGGATTTGATTCTGAATTGTGCAGATTCATCCTGTGAAAATCAAGAGGCAACTAGAGTTTGGAATTTAAAGGTGATAAGAAAAGCCAAAAGAGCTCATCTCCTTCTATGCCAAGTTAGTGTGAATTTTGGATCTTAAAGACAGTGAGGAAAACCACTGATAGGTTTTAAACAGAAGTAACATGATCAGTGGAGGTGTTGGAACTGCAGTTGAGTTATTTCAAGTCCTAAAGGATGATGCTGTGAAAGTGCTGCACTCAATATGTCAGCAAATTTGGAAAACTCAGCAGTGGCCACAGGACTGGAAAAAGGTCAGTTTTCATTCCAGTCCCCAAAAAAGGCAATGCCAAAGAATGCTCAAACTGCCACACAACTGCACTCATCTCACACGCTAGTAAAATAATGCTCAAAATTCTCCAAGCCAGGCTTCAACAGTATGTGAACTGTGAACTTCTTGATGTTCAAGCTGGATTTAGAAAAGGCAGAGGAGCCAGAGATAAATTGCCAACATCCGCTGGATCATGGAAAAAGCAAGAGTTCCAGAAAAACATCTATTTCTGTTTTATTGACTGTGCCAAGTGGATCACAACAAACTGGAAAATTCTGAAAGAGATGGGAATACCAGACCACATGACCTGCCTCTTGAGAAATCTGTATGCAGGTCAAGAAGCAACAGTTAGAAGTGGACATGGAACAACTGACTGGTTCCAAATAGGAAAAAGAGTACGTCAAGGCTGTATATTGTCACCCTGCTTATTTAACTTATATGCAGAGTACATCATGAGAAATGCTGGGCTGGATGAAGCATAAGCTGGAATCAAGATTGCTGGGAGAAATATCAATTACCTCAGACATGCAGATGATACCACCCTTATGGCAGAAAATGAGAGGAACTAAAGTGCCTCTTGATGAAAGTGAAAGAGGAGAGTGAAAACATTGGCTTAAAGCGCAACATTCAGAAAAATAAGAGCATGGCATTCGGTCCCATCACTTCATGGCAAACAGAAGGGCAAACAGTGGAAACAGTGGCTGACTTTATTTTGGGGGACTCCAAAATCACTGCAGATGGTGACTGCAGGCAGGAAATTAAAGGACACTTACTCCTTGGAAGAAAAGCTATGACCAACCTAGAGAGCATATTAAAAAGCAGAGACATTACTTTGCTAACAAAGGTCTGTCTAGTCAAGGCTATGGTTTTTTCAGTAGTCTTGTATGGATATGAGAGTTGGACTATAAAGAAAGCTGAGTGCTGAAGAACTGACGCTTTTGAACTGTGGTGTTGGAGAAGACTCTTGAGAGATCCTAGGACTGTAAGGAGATACAACCAGTCCATCCTAAAGGAGATCAGTCCTGGGTGTTCATTGAAAGGACTGATGTTAAAGCTGAAACTCCAATACTTTGACCACCTGATGTGAATTGCTGACTCATTTGAAAAGACTCTGATGCTGGGAAAGATTGAAGGCAGGAGGAAAAGGGGATGACAGAGGATGAGATGGCTGGATGGCATCATTGACTTAATGGACATGAGTTTAGGTAGGTTCCAGGAGTTGGTGATGTACAGGGAGGCCTGGTGTGCTGTGGTCCATGGGATCACAAAGAGTCGGACATGACTGAGCAACTGAATTGAACTGAACTAAAGTGAACATGATCGGACTTGACTGCATGAGAGATAATGCTGGTATGTTTTGCTTCTTTGAGTTTCCTTAGCACTTTAACATAATTTTCAAGTTCATTCCAGGAGTTGAGTCTCCAAACATTTTATGCGTTTATTTTAGTATTTTTTCCTGAGGGAAAAAGCTATACTGTAAGTAAAATTAAACTATTTTTTAAATGTATTGAACAAATATTAGTACAGATTAACCCACTCCAGTGTTCTTGCCTTGAGAATCCCAGGGACGGGGGAGCCTGGTGGGCTGCTGTCTACAGGGTCGCACAGATTTGGACACGCTGGAGCGACTTAGCAACAGCAGCAGCAGTTACGTAAAAAGTTTTTATGTCTTTGATACCCATTAGAGGAAAATTATCTGTCTGAAGGGATTTGTTTTCCATATGTTTAAGAATCATTGTATAAAATGAAGCATGCATAGTTTTTTTTTTTTAATATTCAACTAATCTGATTAAAAACTATTACTAGTTAAACCAGTCAAACAACATTGGAAATCAAGTCTTCAAATACCCTGATTGTCAATTTGAAGAAATACTCCGTGATGGCAAAATGTCCTATCTTTCAGTAATGAGAGATGGTAACTACCATATTTTAGCAGAATTTAAATAAAACTCTCTTAAACAGAGAATAACAACTTACAGTCTAACCAACTCTGAGACATTGATGGCAATCATTTGATAGAAAGTGTTTGTTAGTCCCTCAGTCATGTCCATCTCATTGGGAGCCTATGGATTGTAGCCTGCCAGGCTCTTCTGTCTATGGGGTTTTTCAGGCAAGAATACTGGAGTGGGTTGCCATTTCCTTCTCTAAGGGACCTTCCCAACCCAGGGACTGAACTCGGGTCTCCTGCATTGTGGGCAGATTCTTCAGTGTCTGAGCCATAAAGTGAGGAGAATGTTTTTGTATAAGTAAACATAGATGTATGTGCTTAGTTGCTAACACACAGACACACACACACACACACACACACACACATAAAAAATAGTTTATTGAAAAGTGAAAGTGTTAATCACTCAGTCATGTCGGACTCTTTGTGACCCCGTGGACTATAGTTCACCAGGCAAGAATACTGGGAGTGGGGTTGCCAATTCCTCCCCCAGGGGGTTTTCCCTACCGAGGGATTGAACCCAGGTCTCCTGCACTTCAAGCAGATTCTTTACTGACTGAGCCATTTATTATGTACAGTTAATGACACTGTTTAGATTTCAATAAAATCAATTTTGAAATTAAAAAATGTAAAAATAATAATACATGCAATATATGTATAAAATATATGTATTTTTATATATAATAACATAATACAAAATAAACGTTCCTATTGTGTGTCTAAAATCAGATCATTTGTTTAAAAGCTTTGAATTCAAGTCAATTCCCCTGTTTTAAGAATGTGGAAGTTAAGCACTACAAGATTACTTGAAGAAAAGTTTCCAGAATATGATATATATTTGTCACAAACTGCTCCTCAAACAAAAGGGAGCTATTCTTATTAGTTCAGAAAATTAAGATATTTTTAAAAAGTTGATTTCAAACTGATTAAATTTGAAATGGCTTTGTGGAACCAGAAGGAAAATCTGTACAGAAAAACTTTTCTATAATTTGTTCCAGTTGAAGATACTCATATTTTATTTATAAAGTACAAAACAGAGCCATAGAGTCACCAAAAAATAATAATGTGTTTTGACCACAAAGTAATGAGGCTGATTTTCTTCACAAGATTTAGAGTCACACAGAGTAACACTAAAAATATGCGTCTTTTCCTCAGCCAGGAGCAACAGAGTGAGACCAGCCAAGAAGAGTGTGTCATATGACCACAGTTTGACAAAGTTGCTAATGCTATTTTCCATTTCATGTGCCCTGTGGAAGGGCAAAAATGGAAAAGCAGGCCCAGTTGTGAGGATAGCTTTTTCAGATTCTATCAGCTACAGCACAATAACTGTTGTATACTCTATTAAGACTAGCAATGGACCTTTAGTTCTAATACTTGAATTTCCCCTCCATCCAATTTCTTATGTGTTGAAAATATTCGGCAATGTGAAGTTAATTTCTCCTCATGTAGCTGGACAATTTAACTTGGTATTTTGTTGTCAATGATTTTAATGAAAATTATAGTATTTATAGGAAAAATGAAAAACTTAGGAGTTGAAAGAATAGCATGAAAGGGTAAGCACTTTGATGGACAGCCTTTAAACTGGACTGACTGTCCATTTGAATCTCAGTGTACTTGCTAAGGAAGCTAAGGGCTCATTTAATTTTCGTGTTTGCTTTGCTTTGGTTTAAAACTAACAAACACGTTCCTTTGGTCAGCCCTTAATCAAATAAAATGCTTATGGACTTTTCACTTGGTCCTTCCATCCAGCTACTAAGAGCATTGATGGTTTTGAAGAAACCTGACTTGGCTCAGGTCTTCAAGGAGCTAGCTGGCTAAAAGTTACGGCTTGGATTGAATATATGTGCCGCACCAATACACCACTGCAACTTGAATAACTTAGAATAAAGCCAATAAGATTTATTGAGTGTTTATAATGGAGCCAGAAGCCTTGCATGAATTACCTCATGTAATCTTTACAACAGTTCTGAGTATTACTAACAGTTTTAATTTGCAGATAAGGACACAGGCTTATTAGGAAACTTGTCTCAGATCTGTCAAAGGGATTACCAGCTACATGTTTGCATTTGTTGAGTAATCTGGGGGTTTTCCAGGACTCCAGTGTCCGAAGATCCTGACCAATGTAGACTTGGATGATACCGAGCGGGGAAAAGGTGTGCCTACATTTGGTCCCAAAGGGCCAGTCCTCGTCTAGCCTTCTTCACCGGGGACCATCTTGATGCGGCCTGTCTGATCATATCTCAGGGCAGATGGCTCCCGGCTGATTCTCAGAGCAAATTTACACAAGCGAGGACGGGTGTGGTGAGACAAGACTGAGAAACAAAAGACGTGGGAACTTTGTCTATAGATGAGGAAGGGCCTCAAGGCGGGTCCACCTTTGCAGCGTCCACAGGTTCCAGACACTGATAAGAAAGAGCAACAAGCTCCACCGCCCGAATACTAGGCTAAGAGCTATCCTTGACCTTGGCAAAGACAGTTACCCATGACCGCTCGCAGCCTAGCGGCTGCCGCGGCTACCAAACGCACCGGGGCAGACCGAGGCACGCCCGACCGCGTGATGTATCCGACAGCCGCCGGGCTGGGACCTTCCCCCGCGACCCGCCCCGCCCGCGGGCCCCTCCTATCCTCGCTGCTCCGGCTGCCAAGCCCCGGCGCCAGAGGACCCACGACGTCACCGCAGCGCTATCGAGCCTCCAGACCGCCCTCCGTGCGCCTTCCTTTTCCTCCCGTCCCGTGACGCGGCGGCCCGGCGGCGTCAGTGGACACACACGCGCGCTGCGGCCCGGCCTGCGCCCACCGCAGCATGGCAGCTCTCGCACGCCTCTCCTCGCGCCTGCGGTTCTGCGCCTCCGCTCTCCCCTCAACGGGCGTCTGGCCCAAGGTAAAGTGCAAGGCCGCCCCGGAAGAACGCGGACGAGCGTTTATTCTTGTCTGCCCACACCCAACCTCTCCAGCCCGGGAGCCGGCATCTGAGCGCAGTTCCCAGGGCCCCGAGGCGCGCCGACGCCTGCTTGCCTCGCTGCCTCTCCGCCTGGCCTTCTTGACTTGGTTCTGCACCTGCTTCTCCAGTGAGGCGAGACGAAGCACGGAAGTGCGCGGAGAGGCCCAGGCTCGCGTCTCCGTTTCGCGGGCAGTTTCTTGGGACGGAGCTTTGGCGGCCGAAAGGGGACCGGGAGGGTTCGCCGGCTTAAGGAGGGCAAGGGGCGACGGCTGCAAGGGGTAGGTTTGCGCTCTGAATTGGGGATCTCGGGGCGGAGGCCCCTCTACAGGCCCGGAACTGAGGGCTGGGCTAGCCTGGGGTCGGCTCGAGTTTGCCGCCAAGGGGGTGGAACGCTGCGCCCCTTCTTCTCCCCACGGGGCTGCGCTGCCCCTCGGCGGTGGGAAGCGGAACCCGGCCTGGAGCGCTTGCCTGCGCGTTTACCTCGCCCGCCGAGTAGCCTGTGGAGGTCTGGCGGTGCCAGGACGCGGGCTTCGGGCGCGGGCATCCCTTTCTTCTGAGACTCCTCGGGATTTCCGTTTTCAGAGTTCTTTGCACACGTTGTCCACTCTCACTGCATACTCTCCACGAACGGTAGTATCTCAAGGCCCTCGCGCTGCGATTGTGGGCTGTGTTGTTACTTTTTCCCACGTGTTCTCTCCCCGCCTGTAAGCCCTCGCCCCGGTGCGGTTCTTATCCGGAGTCCTCGGCGAGTCTAGGAGACTAGCTTACCTCAGCTGCCTCCGTCACCACGGGAGCCTTTTCCTTGGAAGAGACAAGGAAAAGTGATGTTTTCGAATAATAGTTCTGAGCTTAAAAAGTGTGCCTTGAACACTTACCTCCTCACAAGGAACTCTCTTCCTCCCCATTGCTGTGGCGTCTTACTGGCATCCCCTCCGAGAACGGTGAACAGAGAGGGGCTGTGACAAAGCCCGGTAGGTGAGTGCTAGATGGCGATTAAGAACTGGGAAGATTTACACATAAATGCCTGTTAGGAGGCATTTTGATACTTGGAAGTAGCTTTGGATTTGTAAAGCATTGTTAGAAGGGAGCTCGACCTTCTGTCATTGCTGTGGGCACTGAAACGAGTGCAAATCAGGACACAGCAACCTTGAGCCAAGGTTAATAACATTCCTTATTTTGGCACTTAGTTGTGTGTGCATGATCAGTCGTGTCCAACTCTTTGCGACCCCATGAACTGTAGCCCGCCAGGCTCCTCTGTTCATGGAATTTTCCAGGCAAGAATACTGGCGTGGGTTGCTATTTGCTATGCCAGAGGATGTTCCCGACCCAGGGATCGAACTCACGTCTCTTGTGTCTCCTGCATTGACAGGCAGATTCTTTACCCCTGGGCCACCTGGGAAGCCCGGCTAGTTACTTATTTGCCTAAGTGTAATTTCCTTATTTTCTTAAGTGTATTATTAAACTATTCCTAAAGCCCAGCAAACGTCTTCTTAGATGGCCGAGTTACAAATTATGGATTTTCCTGTATCTCATCTCTCCTTCAGGATTTGTTGATTGTAGGTCCAGCTCCCCTTGCTTGGTGTTCTCCAGCACTTGGCACTTAAAATCTCTTACTGCTTACCCCTTAAATCCTCACCTCCTACTTGGGCTAACTGTAACACTTGTCTGTTTAATTTTTTGAACGTGTGGACATCATCTTCATAACCAGGTGAAGTTTGCAGACCATATTGTATGCCTAATTCTCCATCTCTTGAGCATTACACACTGCCATGCATGGAACAGACACTCAACACATTTCGTACCAGGATGAGAAAACACTGTGGGCAAACTTACGGAGTAACCTTGAGGATATATATATATATATAGTGCGGTTCTTATCCGGAGTCCTCGGCGAGTCTAGGAGACTAGCTTACCTCAGCTGCCTCCGTCACCACGGGAGCCTTTTCCTTGGAAGAGACAAGGAAAAGTGATGTTTTCGAATAATAGTTCTGAGCTTAAAAAGTGTGCCTTGAACACTTACCTCCTCACAAGGAACTCTCTTCCTCCCCATTGCTGTGGCGTCTTACTGGCATCCCCTCCGAGAGCGGTGAACAGAGAGGGGCTGTGACAAAGCCCGGTAGGTGAGTGCTAGATGGCGATTAAGAACTGGGAAGATTTACACATAAATGCCTGTTAGGAGGCATTTTGATACTTGGAGGTAGCTTTGGATTTGTAAAGCATTGTTAGAAGGGAGCTCGACCTTCTGTCATTGCTGTGGGCACTGAAACGAGTGCAAATCAGGACACAGCAACCTTGAGCCAAGGTTAATAACATTCCTTATTTTGGCACTTAGTTGTGTGTGCATGATCAGTCGTGTCCAACTCTTTGCGACCCCATGAACTGTAGCCCGCCAGGCTCCTCTGTTCATGGAATTTTCCAGGCAAGAATACTGGCGTGAGTTGCTATTTGCTATGCCAGAGGATGTTCCCGACCCCGGGATCGAACTCACGTCTCTTGTGTCTCCTGCATTGACAGGCAGATTCTTTACCCCTGGGCCACCTGGGAAGCCCGGCTAGTTACTTATTTGCCTAAGTGTAATTTCCTTATTTTCTTAAGTGTATTATTAAACTATTCCTAAAGCCCAGCAAACGTCTTCTTAGATGGCCGAGTTACAAATTATGGATTTTCCTGTATCTCATCTCTCCTTCAGGATTTGTTGATTGTAGGTCCAGCTCCCCTTGCTTGGTGTTCTCCAGCACTTGGCACTTAAAATCTCTTACTGCTTACCCCTTAAATCCTCACCTCCTACTTGGGCTAACTGTAACACTTGTCTGTTTAATTTTTTGAACGTGTGGACATCATCTTCATAACCAGGTGAAGTTTGCAGACCATATTGTATGCCTAATTCCCATCTCTTGAGCATTACACACTGCCATGCATGGAACAGACACTCAACACATTTCGTACCAGGATGAGAAAACACTGTGGGCAAACTTACGGAGTAACCTTGAGGATATATATATATATATATTTTACTAAACATAACCAACAGGTAGTTTTTTTTTTTTTTCTTGTTTGTTTGTGGTAAACATGCTTTCCAGATGAGTGTGCATCAGAATTACTTGGAGGCTTTATCAAATAGATTGCTGTGTTCTTCCCCAGAGTTTCCCATTTAATAGGTCCTGGTAGAAGCTCAGTACTTTGCCTTAATTAGTTCCCAGATAGTAAAGCTGCTGTTCTGAGGACTGCATTTTCAGAGCCAGTGGCATTGGCTTTGACCTAAACAGACTGCCGAAGGTATTGTCCATCTTTCTTAGTCCATGATTGTTTTGGAGGGTATGTTTAATACTATTTTCCATTCACTATAGAAAATTATTACTGAAAAAAAAATCTTAAAACTACCATTAACACTTTAGCTATTTCTCTTCTTTGTAAAACCATCTTTTCCAGATTTATCTCCAACCCCAGACTCTCCTGAACTGCCTTCCTTCCAGTACAACTTACTGGTTTATGTCACGCAGTACTTCTCAGGTCTTTCTGATCAAAAATGAACCAGCTGTAACGTGGCTTTTTCCTTCCTAGTTTTGTTTTTATTGTGGTTAACAGCACTGGTATCCATCCAGAATGTAAGCTAGAAATTTGGAACCATTCTGTCCTCTGTTCTTTTCTTTAACTTGCAGTTGATTACCAGTGTCATGGGTGATAATTTTGCAGTTATTTAGTGGCTGTTATCCTTGTAAGTTTGTAAGTTTCACTAGAGCAGAGACTATGCTTGTGAAGTTATTTGTTTGTTAACTCTCTAGTCTCAGTATTAAGTATGAAAGGGAAAGTTGCTCAGCTGTGGCTCTTTGTGACCCCAATACAGTCCTTGGAATTCTCCAGGTCAGAATATTGGAGTGGGTAACTTTTCTCTTCTCCAGGGGATCTTCCAACCCAGGGATCAAACCCAGGTCTCCCACAGAGAGAATCCTGCAGTTGGATTCTTTTCCAGCTGAGGCACCAGAATGGGTATTTTAGAACAAATAGAGGAATGAAGGAAAGAATGAGTTGCCCTGCCACTTTCCTGATTCAGGCTTTTGTATGAGAGTTTTGACATCTCTGTTTCAAACAAAATAAAACATTTTGCTGTCCTTTCCTCATTGAAGGATGAAGTTGAAGCTCTCTAGTGCTGGTTGTCTTTAAGGCCTTTTGCAACTTGCCCTGACTCCCTTACCATCCTGATCTTCATGAACTTCTCTCCACAGTGTGATCCTGCATGCCCTTGAAAACAGTCTTTCCACATCTTGGTACCTTTGCTCAGGCAGCTCTTCTTTTCTGGAATCTCCCTCATTATTTTTTTTTTAAGTGTTGGCACACTTTTATACTTTCTGATCCGCTAGGCAGAATGCATTGCTTATTCATCTATGATCCTTTGGAGTACTTCAGGGCATTCCTCCAAACTGGAATACGATATGTACGTTCCCTAGAAAACAAAGTTTGCTATTGCTGTAGGGCACTGCCCCGTGTCAGCAACTCCTGTGAGCTCCTTGTGATTCATTTGTGTCATAAGTATGTGATTAATTATTAATGACAGTGTCTATCTTAGGTCAACATTGGTCCAGTGCTGGATACCTAAAGCATTTTAGCACATGTCACTACTTCCTCTTCGCAGTAATGCCATGCTCTCCTTGCAAGACTGTGTATATCCACTTGCATGTTAATGCCCTTTCCTTCTAATGGTGTTCTCTGAACCTCTCTCCAGATAGCCTATCCTCCCCACTTCTATATATCCAACTTTGAGACTGACCTAGGCAATGTAAATCTTTCTGTGTCCTGATATATTTAACTATAAGGAGACAAGGTAGAGAGCATGCAGGTGTATAGTTCCTATCATTAAGATAAAATTTGTTTAAAAATAAAAAAAGACAGTGTGGTTTGTGAATTTTCCCTCAGACATCTTCAAAGTGAAGTGCATTTTCATTTCACTAAGTTTTGGAGTGTTGAATGACAGAAAAAAAGAGAAATTTAGGTGCAAGAATTAGTGGTAGAAGTGGTTAGAAAGAAAGGAGTTCTGGGTTGGGAAGTCATGAGATAAAACTTAGGCTCCACAGTAGAATCTGATCTCAAAGATTAAGTGTAAGAATTTGAAGATGAGAACAAAGTAGGAAGAGGGAGAAGATTTTGAAAGAACTAGATTTAATAGAAAACAATTTTGCACTGCAAGAATTTTATTTCTTAGCTTCATTATGTACTGAATCACTATTATTTCTTTCCCTCAATAGTATTAACAGAGACTAATGGCAACAATGAGATGGAATTTTGCAGAAGGTAGGAGGGTGGAAAAAAAAAACAAAATATATTATGTTAATGTAAAGGAAGGTCTCAGTGGAAAAAAAAATTACTCCTAGAATCAGTAGCTGTCAAAGCTGTACAATTCAATACTCTTCATTCTTTTAGGTAATTTCTGCAAAGTTGAAGATTATTTTATTTATTTACTTATTTTTGTAGCAGATGATGCTTGGTTTTTTCACATCATTATTTTAATATTTAAAATATAGTAGACGGTAGAGCAGTTTAGAGCTCTACTTGAATTCAGTTATCATAGGAATAAAGGTAGGTGATTAGAGACCTCTTTCTCCCCACCTCCCTGCCAATTCTTGGAAGGTGTTGGGTGTCTGTTTCCTGACCACCAGAAGCAGGTAATGTGGGAAGGGATAGTGGGCAAGGAGTTATGTGTGTCAGAGAACAGATTCCAAGGCTTTCTCAGGGGTGCTGCATCCCAGATTCTGGGCAGTTCGCTGGTCTTCAGGCCTTGGAGATCCACAGCAAACTTTCTGTGGTAACTGGCCTCAGGCATTGTGCTTCCTCTTTGCCCCACTGTCTGCAGTTCATATTGCTGTTTGTCCAATAATCTTTGGATACTTACACTGGCAACTTGATTGCAAATGAAATAATTACATTAAAGTAATCTTAAAGCTGGGGCTCTTTTTTTTTTTTTTCCAAAACCCTCAACAAAGATTGCTTGGATAATTGGCTATAGTATGGATCATGTTAAATTCTTTGTAAAATCAGTAATATGTCTGTTTTTGCATGCGTGGAGGGTGGAGTGGGTAGGTTAAAAATGAAAACTAAACTCCCAATCAATGTCAAGTTAATCTTACTGCCCTGGCAGGGAGTGGAGAAAAGGTTGCATTTCCCAAGTGAAGATCATATCCCCTGGGTATCTTCTGTAATCCAGGCTCAGGGCTAAGTGCTTCTTAGCTTTATAATAATAATACATAATTGTATGATCTGTACTACATCCCTGGGAAACAGTTATCATCGTTTGTATCATAGTTTAAAAAAAAAGTAAGAAGAGTGTCTTGTTATGTTATACAATTACATGTCTAATTATATGGAAATCATTGACAGGAATTTAAAAAAAAATGATCATCTTTTTGTAAACCCTGATAGCTCAGTTGGTAAAGAATCCACCTGCAAGGCAAGAGACCCTGGTTCAATTCCTGGGTCAGGAAGATCCGCTGGAGAAGGGATAGGCTACCCACTCTAGTATTCTTGGGCTTCCCTTGTGGCTCAGCTGGTAAAGAATCCACCTGCAATGCTGGAGACCTGGGTTCGATCCTTGGGTTGGTAAGATCTCCTGGAGAAGGGAAAGGCTACCTATTCCAGTATTTTGGCCTGGAGAATTCCATGGACTGTATAGTCCATGGGGTCACAAGGAGTCGGACATGACTGAGTGACTTTCACTTTTGTAAACTTAATGTCACTGCCACCCGCCCCCTCCACCCGCCAAAAAAAGAGGCTCAGAAGTTAAGTAATTTTCTCCAGTTAATACTTCTACTGGCATTTGAAACAACGATATTTTAGACTCTGAGATTAATAGAATGTGGCCCATTATGCCACTATTTTTCAGTCAATAGATACCAAATATTATAATAAATAGATAATAAATATCAACAAATATTGTTAACTGAACATATGCAAAATGAACAGACCAATGCTGAGTACCTGTAAATTCTTTATTATCTTGAGTCCTCACATTCTCTGAAAATATGAATTAGTTTATTGCTTTTAAGCTTTTGATTGTCTGGGTAAATGTGAAACATGTGGGTTTTTTTCTAGAATACTTCTGAGGTTGTTTTTGGGAGAGATGTGCCACAAGCGTCTCAGTAATTAAAAAAAAAAAAAGATTTATATATGTATTCGGCTGCCGTGGGTCTTAGTTGTGGCACTTGGGATCTTTGATCTTCATCACAGCATGCGAACTCTTAGTTGTTGCAGGTTGGATCTAGTTGCCTGACCAGGGTTCAAACTTAGGCCCCCTGCATTGGGAGCTCAGTCTTAACCCCTGGACCACCAGGTAAGTCCACTTCTCAGTAATTTATGACTGTTTGTAATAAATGATACTGTTGATGGGGTTCTTCCAGCAAGAATACTGGAGTGGCTTGCCATTTGAATTGTGGTGATTGAGAAGACTCTTGAGAGTCCCTTGGACAGCAGGGAGATCAAACCAGTCAATCCTAAGGGAAGTCAATCCTGAATACTCATTGGAAGGACTGATACTAAAACTGAAGCTCCAATACTTTGGCCATCTGATGCCAAAAACCAACTTGTTGTAAAAGACCCTAATGCTGGAAAAGATTGAGGGCAGGAGGAGAACAGGGCAACAGAGGATGAGATGTTTGGATGGTATCATCGACTCATGGACATGAGTTTGAGCAAACTCCAGGAGATATTGAAGGACAGGGAGCCTGGCATGCTGTAGTCCATGAGATCGCAAAGAGCTGGACACGACTGAACAACAACTGATTTTAACTACAGTAAAAAATGTCAGAGGAGCTATACATTTGGAAACATTAATAGATAATTGTGTCAGATTACTAGAGTGTACGATCATATTGAGAGAATTTTCAGTCTTCAGCAGTTTTACCCCCCAGACAAATTCTTTAACTTTCTTCCTCTTCCTACTAAGGCCCTGACTCTTTACTTTTCACTGAAAATAAGGACAAGAATTCTTTATGAAAAAATAAGATACTCATAAAGGTTTGTTGTACATAAGTAATAAAATAGAAGTAGTATAAGTCTGAGGGTTTTTGAAAAGGACAGAGAGGAACATATTGTGGTAGAGGGCCCTAGTGATAGAAGGCAAAATCTGGGAACTGGTCTTGCTTTAACAGTGTGGGGTAAATTACAAGATCCTTATATCTTCAGAAACTTCACTTGTAAAATAAGTTGGTTGGATTAGACACTTGTGTATTTTTCTCTTCTCTGTCTTTTAGGCGTGCATGCAGCTTGCCAGACTGTCCTTGGGATGTCCCAGTCAAGAATACTGGAATGGGTTGTCATTTCCTTCTCAGGGAGATCTTCCCGACCCAGGGATCAAATCCCCCATCTCTTGTGTCTCCACTGTTCCACCTGGGAAGCTCCTGTATTCTAGGAGATATCCTCAGTTTCATTTTATGATATATATGTTGGCCTCATTAGTCAGGCTGTCAAATTTTTAACTTCTAAGATTAAAAACATATTTTCATATATTTGTGTGTGTTAAAACAATCAAGTAAATCCCTGCTACTTGAGTATAGGACAGAGGAGACTGCTGTTGGTGGTTCAAGCTCTTTCCTTCCTATCCCCACCTCTGCTTATTTCCCTGTGTGTGGGCAGTGTGCCATGGTAAACCACTCTTCCTCATCTGACCTTGACCAAGGTTGCACTTTAAAAGGACAAAGTCATTTAGCAACCTATACCTTTGCAGATCTCAGTGGACTTTCAGTATAGTTTCTTAATCTCCTTTTGTATTGTGTGTTAGTTGTTCAGTTGTGTCCGACTCTGCGACCCCAGGAGGTGCCCACCAGGCTCCTCTGTCCGTGGAATTCTCTATGCAAGAACACTGGAGTGGGTTGCCATTTCCTTCTCTACCTTTTGTATTAATTGACACTTTTTATGACAAACCTAGACAGCATATTAAAAAGCAGAGACATTACTTTGCCAATAAAGATCCGTCTAGTCAAAGCTATGGTTTTCTAGTAGTCATGTATGAATGTGAGAGTTGGACTATAAAGAAAGCTGAGTGCCGAAGAGTTGATGCTTTTGAACTGTGGTGTTGGAGAAGACTCTTCAGAGTCCATTGGACTGCAAGGGGATCCACCCAGTCCATCCTAAAAGGTATCAGTCCTGAGTGTTCATTGGAAGAACTGACACTGAAGCTGAAACTCTAATCCTTTGGCCACCTGATTCGAAGAACTGACTCATTTGAAAAGACCCTGATGCTCGAAAAGGGGATAACAGAGAATGAGATGGTTAGATGGCATCATTGACTTAGTGGACATGAGTTTGAGTAAACTCTGGGAGTTGGTGATGGATAGGGAGGCCTGGCATGCTGCAGTCCATGGGGTCACAAAGAGTCGGACATGACTGAGTGGCTGAACTGAAATGAACTGAACTGACACTTTTTATGAATGGAGATTTTTGAGGGATTAAAAAAATGAGAGCACTCATTTATGCTTTACTTTGATCCCCTAGAGTTCTCTGTCTGGGAGGCTCTGATAGGCATGGATGTGAGCTGACAACATCGATGGGCTGGTTAAGGGCCAGTGTCTCAGGAGTCAGATGTCATTCTCTCTACCCCCTCTCTTTTTATGTATACGTGCTTAGTTGTGTCTGACTCTTTGTGATTCCATGGACTGTAGCCCACCAGGCTCCTCTGTCTATGGGAATTTTCACACAAGACTACTGGAGTGGGTTGCTGTTTCCTCCTCCAGGGGCTTCTTCCCAACCCAGGGATCAAACTCACATCTTCTCTATTTCCTGCTTGGCTGACAAATTCTTTACCCCTCAGCCACTGGGGAAGCCCTCTTTTTTTAAGTCAACTATTTAATAAGAATAAAGGAAAGATGATGTTAAGTATGAGTGATTGATTGCAACTCAATTGACTGTATCATTTTTCCTGTTCAAACTGTGAGTGAAGTGTAAAGAGGGAGACAGTTTAAAACTGATGGTGAATGCATGCCAGATAGCCTGACTTACACCAAATAGTACACTGTGATGAGACTGGAGTTAACTGAGTTAACAGTTTGCTACTTTTCTCTGGCATCCATAAACTCTAGGCCCTAGAAGGAAATAAGTTTTTGTGTGCTGTTCTTGTCCCTTCCGGAGGTATTCTTTGATACCCAAGATTGGATCAAGGCCTAAATCTGTAGTATTTATAGTATTGAGAGCATCAGTTGTATCTTAATACATACTGCTGGTGCTAAGTCAATTCAGTCATGTCCAACTCTGGGTGACCCCATAGACGGCAGCCCACCAGGCTCCGCTGTCCCTGGGATTCTCCAGGCAAGAACTCTGGAGTGGGTTGCCATTTCCTTCTCCAATGCATGAAAGTGAAAAATGTAAGTGAAGTCGCTCAATCATGCCCCGACTCTTAGCGACCCCATGGACTGCAGCCCACCAGGCTCCTCCATCCACGGGAATTTCCAGGCAAGAGTACTGGAGTGGGGTGCCATTGCCTAATACTTACTAGATTGGAATAAATAGCAGAGTATTTGGCACATATGGGTTCTCAGGAAATATTTGTTGGTTGTATTGCTATCAAAAATTAATATTGACACTGATATTGTGAATTTGAGTCCCATCATACACAGTATCTGCTTTCTTTCACTCTTTCAAGGGGCCCCAAATGACACAGAGTTTTCCTTATATAATAGAAGATATCGATCATAAGGGGATTCTGGTGATAATTTGAGAATAGAGTATGTCCACCCTACTCTTTTTTTTTTTTTGGTTGTTGTTAAATATTTATTTGTTGATTTGGCAACTCTGGGTCTTAGTTGCCGCACACAATATCTTTTTTTTTTTCTTATTTATTTTTATTGAAGTAAGACTTCCCTAGTGGCTCAGATGGTAAAACGTCTGTCTACAATGCGGGAGACCCAAGTTTGATCCCTGGGTCGGGAAGATCCGCTGGAGAAGGAAATGGCAGTCCACTCCAGTACTGTTGCCTGGAAAATCCCATGGACAGAGGAACCTGGTAGGCTACAGTCCATGGGTCACAAAGAGTCGGACATGACTGAGCAACTTCACTTCACTTATAGTTGATTTACAGTGTGTTAATTCCTGTCATACAGTAAAGTAATTCAGTTATACATATATATATATATATATATATAATTTTTTAAAATATTCTTTTCCATTATGGTTTACATTCCATAGGATTTTTTAAAGTTGGAGGATAATTACTTTACAATGTCCTGTTAGTTTCTGCTGTACAATAAAGTGAATCAGCTATAAGTATTCATACCGTATATCCCCTCCTCTTGAGCTTCCCTCCCTGCCCCCACCCCAGCCCTCTAGGTCATCACAGAGCACCATGCTGAGCTTCCTGTGTTTTACAGCAGCTTCCCACCAGCTGTGTTTTACACGTGGTAGCATATATATGTCAGTGCTACTCTCTGTTTGTCCTGCCTTCATTTTTCCCTTCTGTGTGCACAAGTCTGTTCTCTGTATCTGTGTCTCTATTCCTACCTTGCAGATTGGTTCATTTTTCTAGATTCCATGTGTATACGTTAATATTTGTATTTCACTATCTGACTTCTTTCACTGTATATGACAGACTCTAGGTTCATCCACATCACTACAAATGACCCCATTTTGTTCCTTTTATGGCTGAGTAATATTCCATTGTGTATATGTACCACAACTTCTTCATCTATTCACCTGTTGATGGACATCAGGTTGATAACATGTTCTGGCTATTGTAAATAGTGGCATGCAGGATCTTTAGTTGTGGCACATGAACTCTAGTTTTGGCATGTGGATATAGTTCCCTAACCAGGGATTTCACCTGAGTCCTCAGCATTGGGAGCCTGGAGTCTTAACCACTGGACCATCAGGGAAGTCTCTGTCCGTCCTACTCTTAAAATGAACTACTTACAGCCTCACTCTTTCAAAGACAAGCTAGTGAAACTATCCTTGTATATACAATAATTGAATATATTCGTGTACATGTAAAATAAACACAAGTTTCCAAATGCTTGTTCACTTAAAAATGTTTTTTAATGTTTTAGGGATATGTTTGCTACTTTTCAACTAGCACATCTCACCATACCAAATTTTATACAGACCCAGTGGAAGCGGTAAAAGACATTCCTGATGGTGCAACAATACTGGTTGGTGGTGAGTAATAGTATTGTTTTCCTTTTGATTTTCACAAAGAAGGGAAATCACAATGGTGAGGTGATTAGAAAGGCCAGTTATTTTATTAATTTGTTAATAAATGTCAATTATTAGAAATGCCAGTTGTTTTATTGTTTAGTTATTGATTCTTTATCTTATTTTAATTTATTTATTACATATTATCTATTTTTTTAATTATAGTGTCCCCTTTCTGAAAGTTCAGCAAGGTTTAGCACTTTATATCTGACCTTTTCTTTCCTTTTTTTCTATTTCTTTTCCTATTATTTGAAAAGCTGACACCTTAAATGGGGATATCTTATTAGTAGCTTTGAAAAATCCCTAGATACTTGGGAATTCTGCTTATCTTAAAACATTTGCATCAAGAAAAAAAAAAACTTTGCATTGATCTCAGCAGCCCATACTGGCCATTCCTTTTGTTCCTCCTCCTTTTGGAAGCTAGAGCGCACATCCACATCTATCTGTTAGTGAGCCTCTCAAGTTCTATTGCTTCTTTTTGTTTAGAATGTCTTTTAGCACCCCTCTCTCACACTCATTAAACTTGTTGCCTGATTCTTATATGTTTCTTTGGATTTCTAGGCCTTGGTCAACAATTCAAGGGTTATTTTTAAGGTTGCTCTTCATTCATTCATTCATTCATTCAACTCGGCAGTCATTGAATTTTAGACCCAATACCATTTGAAGAATTGTGTAAAAGAAATGAAAGTCATTGGCTTAGGCTTCTAGATCTGCAGAATCTACCCAGGAATGTAAAACAAACATGCTTGAAAAAGTAACTGTGTAAAGGTTCAATTTTAAAATGGGAAAATAACAAATATGTAGTTAAGTGCAAGAAGAACAATGTGTAGCTGGCTGTATTAACACGTTGCACTTGGCTTCATACTTATGACTTGGCAGTGATGTTTGGTACTATATAATGATGTAAAACATTTGGAGATAGCTATATGGCCATTTATCTTATTTCACTTTTTTGAGGTCTATTTGTGCTTTGTTTTGCCAGTAGAACTTTAGTAAAGTGATTTGCAAACTTTTTTGATCTAAAAACACATTTTACATCACAATCCAACAAACACACATATATGTAATATGTATACGTATATAAGTGAAACAAAAGTTTTTCCAGAAGTGTCTATCCTGAGTGTTAATTTTTTTTTGGGGGGGGAAACTTTTTTCTCAAAGCAGTTTTAGGTTTATAACAAAATTGACAGGAAGGTACAGAAATTCCCCATATTCTCCCTCCCCACACATGCATAGCCATTATCAACAGAGTGGTACTTTTTTTTCTTAACCAAGGATGAATTGCATTGACATAATCACCAAAATCCACAGTTTCCCTTAGGGTACACTTTAATGAAGTAAATAATGTTGTGCATTCTATGGGTTTGGACCAAAGTATAATGACATACATATATATATATATATATATAGATCTATCTATCTATCTATATTTCATTAAAATGTCGTACAAAGTATTTCACTGCTCATGAAAACTTCTGTACGCTGTGTATTCACTTCCCCCCACCTCTCAAATTCCTGGCAACCATTGATCTTTTTACTGTCTATGACCACTTCTTAAGTTGCTGAGATATATCTATGCATTTGCATAGTAGGCTAATAATGTGCTGGTACATTTTTCTTTTTTTAAAAAAGAGTAACAGATACATTTTCTTGGAAGAAAATTACCCTCTACATAAAATTATTTATCTTCTTGGCCCATTATAGGTTTTGGGTTATGTGGAATTCCAGAGAATCTTATAGGAGCTTTGCTAAAGACTGGAGTAAAAGGACTAACTGCAGTCAGCAATAATGCTGGGTAAGTGTGTGTTTTTAAAACAACTGGCTTGAAAAAAATGATAATCCTTCATAATATTGAAATGAAGTCTATCAGTGAAGTGAAATATTTCTTCATTGATAGGAGCAGTAAGCTTAAGGACCAGAAAATGGTTTTATCATTCCAGTGATTAAGACTCCATGGTGCCACTGCGGGGGGTCCAGATTTGCTGGCTTTTCAGGGAACCAAGATACTGCAAGAAAAAAAAAGTTCAAACTGAGCCCTTCATTTTAAAGTTTATTTAGTTATTTACTTTGTTTTTGGCTGTGCTGGGTCTTTTTTGGTGCGCGGGCTTTTCTGTAGTTGTGGTGAGGTGGGGCTCCTCTCTAGTTGGGGAGCATGGGCTCTAGGGCATGTGGGCTTCAGGAGTGTGGCTCCAGAACTCTAGAGCACAGGCTCAGTAGTTGACTAGCACAGGCTTCGTTGCTCCGAGGCATATGGGATCTTCCTGGATCAGGGATTGAGACCACGTCTCCTGCATTGGGAGGCAGCTTCTTTACCACTGATCCACCAGCAAAGCCCGCTTTCATTTTAAAACTTAGAGATTGTATGTTGTACCTTATCCATTTGAAATCTGTTTCTTTTATTTTGGTTATGCCCTTACCATAGAAGATACATGAAGAATATAATCAATCATTAAAAATGTTGCTGGTCTTGGTAAAAAGAGGAAGGCATGCAGCCAGCATTAAGACAGTAGGCTTGCATATCAAAATGGTCAGCAATGACCCACAAAATCTTAATGATCAATGGCCTGCATATTAAGATATATTTAATTATCAAGGGAAAGGCCATTTTAATTCACATAGTAAATTATCAGCTCTTCTAACAATGAAAGTCTTCAAAGATCTTAAAAATTAAAGAAATTAATTAATTTGGCAGTTTAGTGTATTATCATAAATGAAATTTAGAAGAAATAGCACCGATTGTTTAGGCAGCAAAACTGATCTGCGTCATTGTTGTTGTTCAGTCACTCAGCCATGTCTGACTCTTTACAACTCCATGGACTGCAGCAAGGCAGGCTTCCTCGTCCTTCAGTGTCTCCCAGAATTTGCTCAAAGTCATGTCCATTGAGTCAGTGGTGCTATCCAACCTTCTCAACTTCTGTTGCCTCCTTCTCCTCCTGGCCTCTATCTTTTTTAGCATCAGGGTCTTTTCCAATGAGTTGGCTTGTCACATCCGGTGGCCAAAGTATTGGAGTTCCAACTTCAGCATTAGACCTTCCAATGAATATTCAGGGTTGATTTCCTTTAGGATCGACTGGTGTCATTTCCTTGCTGTCCAAGGAGCTCTCAAGAGTCTTCTCCATCACCACAGGTTGAAAGGATCAGTTCTTCGGTGCTCAGCTTTCTTTGTGGTCCAACTCTCCCATTTGTACATGACTACTGGGAAAACCGTAGCTTTGACTATACGGACCTTTGTTGGCAAAGTAGTGTCTCTGCATTTTAGTACACTGTCTAGGTTTGTAATAGCTTTTCTTCCAAGGAGAAAGCATCTTTTAATTTCATGGGTGCAGTCACTGTCCACAGTGATTTTGGAACCCAAGGAAATGAAGTCTGTCACTGTATTTTTCCTCATCTGTTTGCCATGAAGTGATAGGACCAGATGCCATGATCTTCGTTTTTTGAATGTTCAGTCTTAAGCTTGCTTTTTCACTCTCCTGTTTCACCTTCATCAAGAGGCTCTTTAGATACTCTTTGCTTTCTGCTGTTAGAGTGGTATCATTTACATATCTGAGGTTGTTGATATTTCCCCTGACAGTCTTGATTCCATCTTGTGCTTCATCCAGTCCAGCATGGTGTGTGATGTACTCTGCATAGAAGTTAAGTAAGTATGGTGACAGTATGGAACCTTGATGTATTTCTTTCCCAATTTGGAACCAGTCCATTGTTCCATGTCCAGATCTATCTGTTGTTTCTTGCTCATTTTTTTCTTTGCTGACTTTATGCTATTATTTTTGCTTGGAAGCCTGTCTACTTCTCTAGGTATCCACATCTTTTCCTATCTTACAGAAGCCATATCCAGTTAGAAAACTGCTTTAGCCTTCATTGATCTTATCCCTTTCTGAATTCCTGTGGAGATGGCTAGCTTGTCTTTGTGTACTGATATGTATTTATTACCTCTGATGTATATTACAGGCCAATACTTTTACTTAGAGTAGTTTTCTATTTTCTTTTTTCTTTTTCTTTTTTAGCTGCACCATGGAGCATGCAGGATCTTAGTTCCCCAATTAGAAATCAGTCCCATTCCCCCTGCAGTGGAAGTGGGGAGTCTTAACCACTGGACTGCAGGGAAATCCCTAGAGTAGGTTTCTGTTTCATAGTATTTATGCTTAACCTATAGTCTCAGAGTCATTGAGACTTGAAGCTGGACGGGATTATAGAGACCATATGTTCCAGTTCCTTCATTTAACAGGGGAAACCCTCTTTAAATAGAGAAATAACTTGTTCATGGTCCCTTGTTATTTCTGAAACACATCCTGTGCCCTTTGAACTTATTTAATGTTTATTAAAAATACTTTTGGTTATTGATACTTGGTTGAATTTTCCTGATAACTCAGTGCTTCTAAGAAGTGTATGCATGTATGCTAAGATGCTTCAGTCATGTCTGACTCTTTGTGACCCCATGGACTGTAGCCCGCCAGCTTCCTCTGTTCATGGGATTCTCTGGGCAAGAATACTGGAGTTTTCCCAGGCAAGAATACTGGAGTAGTTACCATTCCCTTCTCCAGGAGATCTTAGCAACCTAGGGATCGAATCCATGTCTCTTAGATCTTCATTGGCAGGCAGGTTCTTTACCACTAGCACCACCTGAGAAGCACAGGGAGTAGTACAGATTAAAGTAAATTCTTTGATGCAGAGTAAGTACCGATAACCTACTTCATTGAACTCAAAGAAGGTACTTGGCACACCTTGATTGGCAGTTGGTTATCTTTTTTTTTTTTTTGCAGTTGATTATCTTAATTGAAGTGTTTAAGGTTTATAGAGATGAGAGCTTTGTTTTGATAATTAGATAAATGAGGTAGACAGCTTAGTATGTCTTTATTTGAGCACCAAACATAGTGTGAGTTGTGAGGTAAAGGGAGAAAACATGGAATTAGAAGTAATGGTTATCACCAATATGTTCAATCTAAAAAAATGATACAAAAGAACTTATTTCTAAAAGAGAAACAGACTCACAGACATAGAAAACAAACTTCTGGTTCCTAAAGCGGAAAGGAGGGGTGAGGGATAAATTATGAGTTTGGGTTTAACAGATACACACAACTGTATATAAAATAGATAAGCAGCAGGGACCTACTGTATAGCACAGGGAACTGTATTCAATATCTTGTAATACCTTGTAATAGAAAATAAACTGAAAAAGAATGTATATGAATATATAACCAAATCACTTTGCTCCACACCTTGAAACTAATACAACATTGGAAATCAGTTCTACTTCATTTTTTAAAATAAAGAAGTAATGAATATTTTCTCCTTTAGAAAAAGACTCCATCTTTAGAAGTTCTGTCTGAATTGGAAGTCTTCCAAAGCTCAGGACTTCTAATTATTTGTTTATTTTTTTAAATTTGTTTGCTTTTAATGACAACTAAAACCTGTTGGCCTAAGGTACCACTCACTTTGCTATGAGTATTAACTATTAAATGTTAATAAGATAAGCCCTCCCTTACCCTGGAGATCCAACCAGTCCATTCTGAAGGAGATCAGCTCTGGGATTTCTTTGGAAGGAATGATGCTAAAGCTGAAACTCCAGTACTTTGGCCACCTCATGCGAAGAGGTGGCATGGAAAAGACTTTGATGCTGGGAGGGATTGGGGGCAGGAGGAGAAGGGGACGACAGAGTATGAGATGGCTGGATGGCATCACTGACTTGATGAACGTGAATCTGAGTGAACTCTAGGAGTTGGTGATAGACAGGGAGGCCTGGCGTGCTGCAATTTATGGGGTCACAAAGAGTCAGACGCGACTGAGCAACTGAACTGAACAGAACCGAACTGAGGACCACGGAGATGAATCAATGCTTTGATGTGGCTTGATTAGAAAAGCAGGAACATCGCAGATGTTCCTCTGATTTTTGGAAGACTTTAACATACGAATTACAAACCTGGATGAGCAAGTGTTTCACAATAAACTTTATTTCAGGTAATTAAATCACAGAGTCAAGGGAAGAATAGGTGTGCCATATTAGTCATTTTCATTTCCTCAGGACAAGGTTGTTTTAGATTACTGTTCTTGAAGGTGAGGATTTAGACAGCTCCAAGGGCAGCCCCACTTCGTGCAGAAAACTAAAAAATAGTGGTAATATGTACAACATATGTACAACAGTCCCCGCTTTATCCATGGTTATGCTTTACATGGTTGGAGATATGCAGCATCAACCGTGATCTGGAAATACTAAATGGAAAATTCCAGACATAAACAATTCATGGGTTTTCAATTACAGGCTATTTTGAGTAGCATGATGAAATCTCACACCCTCCTGCTCTGTCCTTCCCTGAACGAGAATCATCCTTTTGTCCAGCGTGTCCACTGGTTAGTCTCTTAGTTACTCTGTTATCAGATTCATGGTCATCAGTGTTGCCAGATCACAGTGACTGTGTTCAAGAACGCTCATTTTACTTAATAACGGCCCCCAGATGCAAGAGTAGTGATGTTGGTAATTCAGATATGCCAAGGAGAAGCCATGAAGTGCTTCTTTAAAGTGAAAAGGTGACTATTCTTGATTTAATAAGGAAAGAAAACGGATTGTATGCTGAAATTGCTAAGATGTATGATGAGAATGAGTCCTCAGCCTGAAATTGTGAAGAAGGAAAAAGAAACTTGTACTAGTTTTCTTGCTACATCTCAAATTGCAAGTTACAGACATAGTGCATGATGAGTGCCCAATTAAGCTGAAAAAGGTATTGAATTTGTATAATAACATATTTTGAGAGATCACATTCACAAAGCTTTTATTACAATATGCTGTTATAATTGTAGCAGCAGCTGTTATAATTGTTCTACTTTATAATTACTTATTGTTAATATCTTACTGTGCCTAATTTATAAATGAAACTTTATCATAGATATGCATGTATAAGAAAAGAAGATACCTATGTATTGTTGTTTAGTTGCTAAGTTGATCTGACTCTTTTGTGACCCCATGGACTGTAGTCCACCAGGCTTCTCTGTCCATGGGATTTTCTAGGTAAGAACACTGGAGTGGATTGCCATTCCCTTCTCCAGGGGACTGTACATAGCATCTCTAGGGTTAGTACTGTCTTGGCATGTATCCTCGGTTAAGGGGAGATGCCTGTATGTACCTGTACATGAGATTACAATGCTGTTACTTGTATATACTTGTGTATATCTTATTTTATTGCATTTTGCTTTATTGCATTTCACAGACATTGCACTTTTTACAAATTGAAGGTTCAGGGCAGCCCTGCATTAAGCAAATGTATTAGCTTCATTTTTCCAATAGAATTTGCTCGCTTCATGTCTCTGTTACTTTTTGATAATTTTTGCAATATTTCAAACTTTTTCATTATTATGATATTTGTTATGGTGATCTGTGATCAGTGATCTTTTTTTTAAATTTATTTTTTAATTGAAGGATAATTGCTTTACAGAATTTTGTTGTTTTCTGTCAAACATCAACATGAATTAGCCATAGAAATACATATGACAGTGATCTTTGATGTTATTATTGCAAAAAAATTATGACTTCCTGTAGGTTCAGATGATTGTTAACATATTTTGATAATACAGTATTTTTTTGAATCACTGTGGCTTTCATTTTTTAAAATTACTTTTTATTGGAATATAGTTGCTTTGCAATCTTTTGTTAGTTTCTACTGTACAACAAAGTGAATCAGCTCTATGTA
>SJYC01007136.1:0-10110 GCA_006408675.1 Madoqua kirkii
CCAAAGAATGCTCAAACTACTGCACAATTGCACTCATCTCACATGCTAGTAAAGTAATGCTCAAAATTCTCCAAGCCAGGCTTCAGCAATACATGAACCATGAACTTCCAGATGTTCAAGCTGGATTTAGAAAAGGCAGAGGAATCAGAGATCAAATTGTCAACATCTACTGAATCATCGAAAAAGCAAGAGAGTTCTAGAAAAATCATCTATTTATGCTTTATTGACTATGCCAAAGCCTTTGACTGTGTGGATCACAATAAACTGAAAAATTCTGAAAGACATAGAAATACCAGACCACCTGACCTGCCTCTTGAGAAATCTGTATACAGGTCAGGAAGCAACACTTAGAACTGGACATGGAACAACAGACTGGTTCCAAATAGGAAAAGGAGTACGTCAAGGCTGTATATTGTCACCCTGCTTATTTAACTTAATGCAGAGGACATCATGAGAAATGCTGGGCTGGAGGAAGCACAAGCTGGAATCAAGATTGCCAGGAGAAATATCAATAACTTTAGATATGCAGATGACATCACCCTTATGGCAGAAAGCAAAGAAGAACCGAAGAACCTCTTGATGAAAGTGAAAGAAGAGAGTGAAAAAGTTGGCTTAAACTCAACATTCAGAAGATCATGGTGGCATCTGGTCCTATTACTTCATGGCAAATAGGTGGGGAAACAGTGGAAACAGTGACAGATTTTATTTTTCTGGGTCCAAAATCGCTGCAGATGGTGACTGAAGCCAGGGAATTAAAAGATGCTTACTCCTTGGAAGGAAAGTTGTGACCAACCTAGACAGCATATTAAAAAGCAGAGATATTACTTTGTAAATAAAGGTCCATCTATTCAAAGCTGTGTTTTTTCCATTAGTCATGTATGGATGTGAGAGTTAGACTATGAAGGAAGCTTATTTGAGAGAACAGCGCTGAAACATGTATATTATCATATGTGAAACAGACCGCCAGTACAGGCTTGACGTATGAGACAGGGTGCTCAGGGCTGGTGCACTAGAATGACCCTGAGGGATGGGATGGGGAGGGAGGTGGGAGAGGGGTTCAGGATGGGGAACACATGTACACTCGTGGATGATTCATGTCAATGAATGGCAAAAACCACTGCTGCTGCTGCTGCTAAATTGCTTCAGTCGTGTCTGACTCTGAGTGACCCCATAGACAGCAGCCCACCAGGCTCCCCCATCCCTGGGATTCTCCAGGCAAGAATACTAGAGTGGGTTGCCATTGCCTTCTCTGGGAAAAACCACTACAGTATTTTAAAGTAATTAGCCTCCAATTAAGATAAATAAATTAGTTTAAAAAAAAAAGCTGAGCGCTGAAGAATTGATACTTTTGAACTGTGGCATTGGAGAAGACTCTTGAGAGACTCTTGGACTGCAAAGAGATCCAACCAATCCATCTTGATGGAAATCAATCCTGAATATTCATTGGAAGGACTGATGCTGAAGGTGAAACTCCAAGCCTTTGGCCACGTGATGCGAAGAACTAACTCATTTGAAAAGACCTTGATGCGGGAGGAGAAAGGAGTGACAGAGGATGAGATGTTTGAATGGCATCACGGACTCAATGGACATGAGTTTGAGCAGACTTCGGGAGTCGGCAGTGGATAGGGAGGCCTGGTGTGCTGCAGTCCATGCGAGTTGCAAAGAGTCGGACACAACTGAGTGACTGAACTGAACTGAACTGAACTGAACCACTTCCTGGGATGTGCACTTGGACTTCCTGCTCAGCCCCTTCAAGATTTCACTTGTCTCATATAACTATGTCATGTATGTGTGCCTGGTAAGTGACTTCAGTCGTGTCTGACTCTTTGTGACCCTATGGAATATAGTCTGCTAGACTCCTCAGTACATGGCCATTTTCCAGGCAGGAATACTGGAGTGGGCTGTCATGCCCTCCTACAGGGATCTTTCTGACCCAGGGAACCATTCCATGTCTCTTATGTCTCCTGCATAGGCAGGTGAGTTTTTCTTTTTTAACCACTAGTGCCACCTGGGAAGCCCCTCACTATGTCATAAATTAACCTTATATCCAAATACAGTTCTTCCTCCATTTACAGTGGGGTTAAATCCCAATAAACCCATTCTAAAGTGAAAATATTCTAAGTCATCAACATATCAGTACACCTAAGCTACTGAGGTTTGTAGCTTAGCCCACCCTGCCTTCAACATGCTGAGATTTACATTGGCCTACAGTTGGGCAAAATCATCTACCACAACGTTTATTTTGTAATTTATTGAATACTGTTCTGAGAGTGAGAAACAAAATAGTCCTATGGGTACAGAGTGGTTGTAAGAGTATTGGTTATTTACCCTCAAGATTGTGTGGCTGATGGAGCTTGGCTGCCTCTGCACCGTGTCATGAGGATGTCGTACTGCAGATCGCTAGTCTGGAGAAAGATCAAAATTTGAAGTATGGTTTCTGCTGAATACATATGACTTTCACACAACTGTAAAGTTGAAAAATTAAGTCAAACCATTTCTAGTTGGGGATCATTTGCAAAACATACCCTTGATACTACTACAGTAAATATAAAAACATAAGCTTTTATTATTGGTGGTTTAGACGCTAAATCGTGTCCGACTCTTGTGACCCCATGGACTGTAGCCTGCCAGGCTCCTCTCTCCATGAGATTTTTCAGGCAGGAATACTGGAGTGGGTTGCCATTTCCTTCTCCAGAGGATCTTCCTGATCCAGGGATCAAACCCAGGTCTCCTGCATTGCAGGCAGATTCTTTACCAACTGAGCTATCAGGTCACTGGTAAAAGTGAAAGTGAAAGTCTCTTAGTTGTGTCTGACTCTTTGCCACCCTGTGTCCATGAAATTCTCCCGGTAGATTCTTTACCAGCTGAGCCACAAGGGAATTGTGGCTATAATTGAGATGAGTATATTTAAATTGAGAGTAAAGAAGAGAAATACAGTTTGGAAAATAGTTGCAACTTCATTTTTTAAAATTAAATTATAGTTGATTTATAATATTATTACTTACAGGTGTCCAGTAAAGTGGTTGAGTTACACACGTGTGTGTGTGTGTGTGTGTGTGTGTGTGTGTGTGTATATATACATTTTTTTCATATTCTTTTCCCTTGTAAGTTATTATCAGGTATTGTATATAGTTCCCTGAAGTGTACATTAATACTTTGTTGTTTATTCTGTATATGGGCACCGCTGGTGGCTCACATGGTTAATAATCTGCCTGCAATTCAGGAGACCTGGATTCAATCACTAAGTCAGGAAGATCCCCTGGAGAAGGGAATGGTTACCCACGCCAGTATTCTTGAGTGGACAGAAGAGCTTGGCAGCTATATATTTATGTATATCTATATATTCATCTTTTTCAGATTCTTTTCTGCTATAGGTTATTATAAGATATTCCCTGTGGTATATAGTAAACCCTTGTTGTTGAGTATGAGATTAAGAAATACACACTATTTTATATATGATAGTGAGTATTTCTTAATCCCATACTCCTAATTTATCACCCTGTCCCTTCCCCATTTGTTTTATTTTTTAGAGTCCACATATAAGTGTATCATATAATTTTTTATTTCTCTGAGTTACTTCACTCATTATGATAATCTCTAGGTCTAGTGATGTTTCTGCAAATGGGAATATTTCATTCTTTTGCTGAGTAATATTCCATTATGTATACACACATATACACTATGTCTTCTTTATCCATTAATCTGTTGATGGATACTTGGGTTGCTTCGATGTCTTGGCTGTTGTAAATAAAAATAATGCTGCTGTGAACGTTGAGGTGCATGTATCTTTTCAAATTAGTTTTCTTCAGATATATGCCCAGGAGGAGTGTTGCTGGATCATATGATAACTATTTTTAGTTTTTAAAGGAACTTCCACACAGTTTTCCATAGTGGCTGCACCAATTTACAGTCCCACCAATAGTGTAGGGGAGGGTTCCCTTTTCTCCATATCCTTCCCAGCATTTATTATTTGCAGACTTTTTGATGATGGCTATTCTGACTATGTGAGGTGGTACCTCCTGGTAATTTTGATTTGCATGTCTCTAGTAATTAGTGATTGGAGAAGGCAATGGCACCCCACTCCAGTACTCTTCTTGGAAAATCCATGAATGGAGCAGCCTGGTAGGCTGCAGTCCTTGGAATCGCTAAGAGTCAGACACGACTGAGCATCTTCACTTTCACTTTTCTTTCATGTATTGGAGAAGGAAATGGCAGCGCACTCCATTGTTCTTGCCTGGATAATCCCAGGGACAGCAGAGCTTGGTGGGCTGCCATCTGTGGGGTTGCACAGAGTCGAGCATGACTGAAGCGACTTAGCAGCAGCAGTAGTAATTAGTGACATTGAACATCTTTTCATTTGCCTGTTGGCTGCTTGTCTCTTTTGGAGAAATGTTTATTTAGGTTTTCTGCCCATTTTTTGATTGGATTGTTTGAGTTTTTTGATACTGAGTTGTATGAGGTGTTTGTATATTTTGGAAATTAACCCCTCGTTGATTGCATCATTGATTGAAATTTCATTATTAGAGTTTTATTTTGACAGTTTATTTTAGAATTGTCAGTGAGATTTCAGAAAATGAAATTTCAGATTCAGAAAATGAAAAATATTTGCAGTACATTGATGTCTTCCATGAAATATACATTTGTTTTACATTAGTATACCTCTCTAATGAATTCTTGGCCTTAGATTTCTTTTAACCATTAAAATGTTTTAACATGAGTTTGTGGTGCTGTAGGAGAAAGGTCAGATCTCTCTTTAGGTATGCTAGAAAAATATTGGCTACTAAAGGCACTAAGTAAGATAATATCTTTGAAAGTTCATTCAGATTAACTTTAATACCAGAGAGCTTCAAGATGCTTTAATATGTGTGTTTCAATATTAGGAATATAGTAGATTTTTCATTAGCAAAAGATTATATATGTCTTTCTTTTTTTCTTATATTGTATGAGGGCCTTTCCCTTTTCACTTTTTTATCATTAGTGTCTGATACACGGTAGATAAGAGGTACATGTTTACTGAATCTGTGTACTGGAAAGTATATGGCAGGAAAGACACTCTTTTTTTAAGATTTATTTATGAATTTATTATTCATCTTTTGGCTGTGGTGCGTCTTCATTGCTGCACGAGAGCTTTCTCTAGTTGCAGTGAGTGGGGGCTGCTCTTTGTGGGGTGTGGGCTTCTAATTGCGGTGCCTTCCCTTGTTGTAGAGCACGGGCTCCAATGCAGGCTACAGTAGTTTCTGCACGTTGGCTTCAGGTGTTGCGGCTCTGGGGCTCTACAGCACTGGCTCAGGAGTTGTGGTGCATGGGCTTGGTAACCCTATGGCATGGGGGAATTCTTTCTGGACCAGGGATCAAACAGATGTCCCTTATTGCATGGTGGATTCTTAACCGCAGGACCACCAGGGAAACTAGGAAAGACACTCTTATGATAAGCTATCTAGCAGCGTTTTTTGAGGCATAACACTAAATTTGTACCTGGTCAGGTGGTAACCTCAGCTAAGTATCTTATGCTCTACTGGGCTGCTATGCCAGCTTGCTAATCCATAAATAAACCAATAGCTAAATACACATGGTGTCCAGAGCCAAGATCAACAAATACAGAGACGTTATCTCCAAACAGAGATAAGTTCAAATGTGTAATGGGTTGGAAGACCACATAGAGATCAATGAAAGTGTGGTTGGAAAAATTCCCAAGTCAGTGAATGACCAACTGTATTCTGTTTTATGGTACAGACCTCTATACTTGGAGGGAGTTTCAGACTTTTTAAAGCTACAAAGCAAATGGGTTATATCCACATTCATGTAGTATTTTACTATTAAAATAACTTTATTTGGACAGGGCTCCAGATGATATCAATGGTATTATTTATTAGATAAATGAGAGAATTTACCAAATAGACTCTTTTTAAAGGAAGAGCCAGGACTGAGGAAAGGCAAACATAAGTATTGAAGAACCTTAGAGTTAGTAACAGTGGAGAGCTGTTAGCACCAGCCCTGGTCCTGATGGGGCAAGGGGATGGGGGCTGTTAGGACCCAGAAGAAAGTCTTATGGAGATGGCTATCCAGTGTGCTCTAGGTGCCATGGAGAGAGCTAAGGGAACAGAAGTCCTGACATCATTCTCCCCTCACTCCCCTGATCCTCCTGGTGGTGCCTTTAATTGACTGGACCCAATCAAAAGTGGATGGACTCAATCAGAAGCCAGAGGGCAGGGGACCCCATGGTTCAGTCTACACAGGGCAGCCATCCTAGGCGTAGGGCAGACTGGAGGTTGAAGAATGGATCTGGAGGGACACATAGCAAATATCCAGCTTGAAGACTTAATGATTTTTATTTTTATTACTAAAGAGCCAGTGAGGAGGGGAAAGTGAAATCAAGCAATAAACTCATTTGACAGATGTCAAGAAATGTTTATGTAAAACCCTATGTGGGGAAAGAGTTTCTGAGACAGATGGAAAGGCCAGTGTAGGGGCCTCCGTGCAGAACGCTTGGTGTATTTGAGGGACTGTAAGGAGGCCGGCAGAGGCAGAGAACTGAGCAAAAAGTAGAAGGGAAGGAGTGAGGTCAGAGGTGTAAAAGGGCATTTCAACCCATCCTAGGGGACCACTCTAGAGAGAGACCTTTACTTTTACTCTGAATAAATGGGTACAACTGCAGGGTTTCAAGCAGAGCAGTGACATGATCTGACATATTGTAGTTTGGGCTGTCATTTTGTGAGCAGATCATAGTGGGCAGGAGTAGAAGCAGGGAAGGTTACTGTGGTATCCGGGCAAGATATGGTGCCAGTTCCAGAGAGGGAATGAAAAGTGCTCAGATTCTGGGTGGATACTGAATGCAGAGTCAGGATTTTCCAGTAGAGCTGACATGGAACCTGTATGTCAAGAATCACTCCCTGCGTTTTGTTCTGAAGATCTGTAGGATGAGGCTGCCATCAGTGAGGTGGAGAAGGCTGTAGGTAGAGTTGAACTGAGGGGAATAGAATTCTTTATCCAAAGAACTGGGAAATTTTTTAATGTCTATGTATATCTGTGTGTGCTCAGTCATGTCCAATTCTTGCAACCCAATGGACTGTAGCCCACCCAGTCCCTCTATCCTGGAGATTTCCTCCGCAAGAATACTGGAGTGGGTTGCCATTTGGGAGAAGGGAATAAACAAAAAGTGTAAAGCCTTGTGCATAATCAGTGTTCTTCAGAGAGGCTCTTTAGTGGTTTGGAGCCTTCTAGTGGCCAAGTATATTATTAATCTTCAGGGAATTCTCCCCACATTTCAAAACTGCATTCCTGAAAATACTTGCTATTTAGGCTTTAGTTTTCTTTGGAAGCACTTCCTAGGTGGCTCAGTATTAGAAAACCCACCTGCCAGTGCAGGAGTCTCAGGAGCTGTGGGTTCGATCCCTGGATCAGGAAGAGTCCTTAGAGAAGGGAATGGCAACCCACTCTGGGATTCTTGCCTGGAAGATCCCATGGACAGAGGAACCTGGAGGGCTACAGTCCATGGGGTCACAAAAGAGTTGGACTTGACTGAGCACATAGGTAGCCAAGTTTCTTCAGGTAAGAATAAAATCTGAATATATATATATATATATTTAGCTACACTTTATGGCTTGTGGGATCTTAGTTCCCCAACCAGGGATCTAACCCTGGCCACCATAGTGAAAGTGCCGAGTCCTAACCACTGGACCATCAGGAAACTCTCTTATGCAGCTCTTTCCTTACACCCATGGTCAGAGGGAAATGTTATTAGAGTCACTATTGGAAGACTTGGACTATGAAACAAATCTATCAGAAAGTTGACAGGTACCTACCTAGTACCTGGTTCACTGTGTCTGGACTGCCTGGGGGAGGTTATAGACTTGGAAATGACACATTATGAGAATTAGGAAAGAATTAGATGAGCAAGAATGAATGCTTGTTGGCATGAGAAGGATTAGAATGTGAAGTTGAAGGAGGGAGAAAAGAAGTTGCTAGGAGTAATGTCAGTAATTTGTCATATAAAATCTCAAGTTTTTGAATGTGAGGATGTTAGTGTTCCATTGGATGTCCTTTTGATTATAAACTGCTTGTGTATTCTTTCTAGGGTTGACAACTTTGGTTTGGGCCTTTTACTTCGATCCAGGCAGATAAAACGCATGGTCTCTTCCTATGTGGGAGAAAATGCAGAATTTGAACGACAGTATTTATCTGGTGAATTAGAAGTAGAGCTGACACCCCAGGTAAAAAAATTTTTTTCTTTTTATAATAAAAGCTTATTTTGAAGTTTACCTTTTTCCTTCTAGAAATTTCATTGTGTAAGAGAGGTAAGATAGAATGCTTTTTTGCCAAACCAAGGAAACTTGTTTATAAGTCACACCTCTTGACTGCTAGAGGACTAATGTTTTGTTGCTATGCACTGTAAAAGAAGGTAGTTCTAGTGAAAAAATCCAGGCTTCAGGATAAAATGTTAAATTTGGCACTAGACTGTGTATTTCACTGTGGCATGCAAAAGCACTTACTGAAATATTTGAAGATTGTTCTAAAAGTCAACTACTAATCATAGAACTAGAAATTTGTGCAGAATCTGGTCTTGATGAGACATATCAGGAAAATGAAGCCCGTGGAGGGGAGTAAAACTGCATCACAGAGTAAATGCTGGGATCAGAGCCCAGGTTTCCAGGGAACTGAAACGAAGCAATGACTGCAGTTAATCTAGCAAGTTTCTACTCACTTTATCTACCATTTCCTTTCCTGTCTGATTGAAAAGTTTGTTTGAGGAACCTTTTTGGCCAATCCAATATAGTTAAAGGTCCCAGTTCAAGTAGACCCTTGTTTTCAGGTTGGGACAATATTAAACTCACCATCATTAATATCCAAGCCTATTCTCACTACTGGTTAGTCAGGCAGTTATCTAGTCTGAATATGATACACTTATCTCACACGCTAGCAAAGTAATGCTCAAAATTCTCTAAGCCAGGCTTCAACAATATGTGAACTGTGAACTTCCAGATGTTCAAGCTGGTTTTAGAAAAGGCAGAGGAACCAGAGATCAAATTGCCAACATCTGCTAGATCATTGAAAAATCAGGAGATTTCCAGAAAAACATCTATTTCTGCCTTATTGACTATGCCAAAGCCTTTGACCACATGGATCACAATCAACTGTGGAAAATTCTGAAAGAGATGGGAATACCAGACCACCTGACCTGCCTGTTGACAAACCTGTATGCAGGTTAAGAAGCAACAGTTAGAACTGGACACGGAACAGACTGGTTCCACATAGGAAAAGTGAAAGTGAAGTCGCTCAGTTATGTCCGACTCGTTGCGACCCCATGGACTGTAGCCTACCAGGCTCCTCTGTCCATGGGATTTTCCAGGCAATAGTACTGGAGTGGATTGCCATTTCCTTCTCCAGGGGATCTTCCTGACCCAGGGATCGAACCCAGGACTCCCACATTGTAGACGGACACTAAACCGTCTGAGCCACCAGGGAATAGGAAAAGGACTACGTCAAGGCTGTATATTGTCACCTTGCTTATTTAACTTATCTGCAGAGTACATCATGAGAAATGCTAGATTGGAAGAAGAGCAAGCTGGAATCAAGATTGCTGGGAGAAATATCAATAACCTCAGATATGCAGATGACACCACCCTTATGGGAAAAAGTGAAGAACTAAAGAGCCTCTTGATGAAAGTGAAAGAGGAGAGTGAAAAAATTGGCTTAAAGCATTTAGAAAACAAAGATCATGGCATCCGGTCCCATCACTTCATGGGAAATAGATGGGGAAACAGTGGAAACAGTGGCTGACTTTATTTTGGGGGGCTCCAAAATCACTGTAGATGGTGACTGCAGCTATGAAATAAAAAGATGCTTACTCCTTGGAAGAAAAGTTATGACCAACCTAGTTTAGTTCAGTTGCTCAGTTGTGTCCGACTCTTTGTGACCCCATGAATCGCAGCACGCCAGGCCTCCCTATTCATTACCGTCTCTCGGAGTTTACTCAGACTCACGTCCATCGAGTCCATGATGCCATCCAGCCATCTCATCCTCTTTCATCCCCTTCTCCTCCTGCCCCCAATCCTTCCCAGCATCAGAGTCTTTTCCAATGAGTCAACTCCACATGAGGTGTCCAAACGACGA
>SJYC01007137.1:0-27434 GCA_006408675.1 Madoqua kirkii
TTCTCCTCCTGCTCCCAATCCCTCCAAGCATCAGAGTCTTTTTCAATGAGTCAACTCTTCCCATGAGGTGGCCAAAGTACTGGAGTTTCAGCTTTAGCATCATTTCTTCCAAAGAAATCCCAGGGTTGATCTCCTTCAGAATGGACTGGTTGGATCTCCTTGCAGTCCAAGGGACTCTCAAGAGTCTTCTCCAACACCACAGTTCTAAAGCATCATTTCTTTGGCGCTCAGCCTTCTTCACAGTCCAACTCTCACATCCATATATGACCACAGGAAAAACCATAGCCTTGACTAGCCGGATCTTAGTCGGCAAAGTAACGTCTCTGCTTTTGAATATACTATCTAGGTTGGTTATAACTTTTCTTCCAAGGAGTAAGCGTCTTTTAATTTTATGGCTACAGTCACCATCTGTAATGATTTTGGAGCCCCCCAAAATAAAGTCTGACACTGTTTCCACTGTTTCCCATCTATTTCCCATGAAGTGATGGGACCAGATGCCATGATCTTTGTTTTGTTAATGTTGAGCTTTAAGCCAAATTTTTCACTCTCCTCTTTCACTTTCATCAAGAGGCTTTTTAGCTCCTCTTCACTTTCTGCCATAAGGGTGGTGTCATCTGCAAATCTGAGGTTATTGATATTTCCCCCAGCAATCTTGATTCCAGCTTGTGTTTCTTCCAGTCCAGCATTTCTCATGATGTACTCTGCATATAAGTTAAATAAGCAGGGTGACAATATACAGCCTTAATGTACTCCTTTTCCTACTTGGAACCAGTCTGTTGTTCCATGTCCAGTTCTAACTGTTGCCTCCTGACTTGCGTACAGATTTCTCAAGAGGCAGGTTAGGTGCAGAGACATTACTTACCAACAAAGGTCTGCCTAGTCAAGGCTATGGTTTTTCCAGTAGTCATATATGAATGTGAGAGTTGGACTGTGAAGAAAGCTGAGTGCCAAAGAATTGATGCTTTTCAACTGTGGCATTGGAGAAGACTCTTGAGAGTCCCTTGGATTGCAAGGAGATCCACCCAGTCCATCCTAAAGGAAATCAGTCCTGCATGTTCATTAGAAGGACTGATGTTGAAGCTGAAACTCTAATACTTTGGCCACCTGATGTGAAGAGCTGACTCATTTGAAAAGACCCTGATGCTGGGAAAGATTGAAGGCAGGAGAAGGGGACTACAGAGGATGAGATGTTTACATGGCGGCACTGACTCAATAGACTTGAGTTTGAATAAACTCTCGGAGTTGGTGATGGACAGGGAGGCCTGGCGTTCTGCAGTCCATGGGGACACGACTGAGAGACTGAACTGAACTGAACTCAATATGATATAACTAGACCGTAACAAGAGGTTTCATGTTAGGAGTCATGTCTGCAAGTGTTTAGGGCCAGAGTTATTTCCCAGTAGGAAAACTGGGTGGAAAGGCAGGTGGTGGTGAGAGACAGCTGGGGTAAGTAGACTTGAAATGACTAGTACCTAAAAGGGAGACAAAGTGATCAGAAGATGATACAAAGACATTTTTCCTAGAGCTGTTTCTACTCTGAAAGAAAATTTGAATTTCTCTTGACTTTTTAAAAACCAGTTTAGCTGTATGTTGTAGTCTTTGTCATTTGTATTTTTCCTTAATTAGATAACATAGTAGATAAAATACTTAAGAGAAGGTTTAGAATACATTCTAAATAACTGGAAATTTTTCATTATTATTATTATATAATCATGATATTGTTATTTATGATAAGATTCAGGCTGTACCTACATGTAGCACACAGTAAAACACGATATTTTATTGTATGTTTTTTAATGTATACAGTTAAAGTTATATACTTCAGATGTGAAAATTGACTTTAAAATACTACAAATAGACTTGTAAAATATAATGTTGAGAAGCCAGTGGAGACATGGAAACTGAAAACATGAGTATACAATTAAGCAGTTCCATTACAAATTAAGGATTAAAAATAGAGAGGTTGATGTCTAGAGAGACAGTCATTGCTTTGCATTGATCTTCTAGCCTGCGGTGTTAGTGAAGTAGACCAGTATGCACTTCTAGGGGTGGTTTAGATGAATAAACACCTAGAGAGCAGGGACCATGTGGCTAAGTATTTGTGTCCGCAGACAGACGTGTGCTTAATGGACTTTTGATGCAGTGTTGTTTGCTCACTTGTAGGGCACGCTTGCAGAGAGGATTCGTGCAGGTGGGGCTGGAGTTCCTGCATTTACACCAGCACAGGGTATGGGACCCTGGTGCAAGAGGGGGGGGCACCGATCAAATACAACAAAGATGGCAGCATTGCCATTGCCAGTAAGCCGAGAGAGGTAAGACTCATGGATTCCAGGTGGGCTCATTGGGTAAATAAATATAAAATCATACCTGGGTGAGAATAAAACACATCGTTCAGTAACATACATATGCTAGGTACAATTTCTAGCTAAAACTGAACATCTGCTAGTAATTAGAGTCATGTAGAGAAACCAGAATAAACAAATGAGAAGGAAAGAAATTAATCCATAGAAATGAGAGTCAAGATTAGTTTTATGGTAGGTTTTAAGAAATTTAGGAGTGTGTATAATTTCTGATTATGTGGAAAAAAAATACAGCTACTTTATTTAATACCATAATATGTATGATATTAAACCCTTCATGTTCAGGCCCCTTCTGGATGTGATTGAAAAAGGGAAAGAAAGCTAAAGAAATCACAAGTTTGTCTATAATCTTAAAAAGCAGAGAATGGTTATAAGTATATATGAGTAGAATAAATACCAAGTTTATATTATCTTCTTTATCCTTCATTTTGTACACTGGACACATTTGAGCCTTAGACTGAATAGCTTAGTTTTATTTAAAGTGCTGGATAGGATGGAGTATCTTTATACTATGTAACTTTCCTCACACATTAGAAAAGAATAGAACTCTAGATATAGGTATTTGATATATTCAGGAGCCAGTTTTTAAAATGACGCAGGCCAGTATCTCATTGCTGCATTTTGGTATCTTTCCCTTCTCTCTGCCCACATGGCTCATGAGCGTTAACAAAAGTCATGGACTGCTGAACTTATCTCTAGAGAAGTGAGAACTTAGTATATCAAGGGGTCTTGTCACCTTTCTTTGTATAGGGATGTTAGCTGTGCCCCTTGGGGTTTTGAGGGAAGATAAAGGTCATTGCTCTCATCCCCCTGCTGTCCCATGTTTGTCTCCAGCAGCATCCTTCATCTGGAGCTATGCCTTTTCTCCTTAGGGTTACTTGTATTGACTCAAAGCTTTTGTTAATGTTTTTTATACTCTATCTTGGTTCTTGCCTAATTAGGTTTAAAATGTTTTCGCAAAGAAAAAGACAGGAACCTAATCATTAAGATGGATCCTAGTTAATACAGATCAGGATAGCCAGCAAAATCTGGTGAATGCTTTGAGAACTTGCTAGAAGTTACATCATTAACTCACCCTGTGAAAACAAAGGATAGGCTAGAATCTGTCCTGAATGCCTGTGTTCATTTCAGCTTGGAGTCAGATGTCGGCATCTAGCAGTTTTATAATTTTGTCTGAATCCCGAGGAATACAACAGATAATCTCTAGAAATGATTCTTGTTAGCCAATTTTATTTTCCTTGATTATGGTGGGAAGAGAAAATGAGTGAATTTCTTGGATTAGTGATAGTCCTTCTGTTTGCCATGCACTAGTCCAAATGTGGTGGAAAAAGGAGTCCTTTAGGCCAAGTCCTCCTGTGGTGGGGGAATGACAAAGAATGAAGAGACAAATGCATAATGTAACAAATCAAGTAGAGCAAAGGCAGAGAGGGTGCTGAGTGGCCAGGAAGGTGTGTTCCAGGCCGGGTCAGGGGAACCTCTCTGAGAGGTTGATGTTTGGTAGAGACCTGAATAAGATAGAATGAGCGAGGTGAAGACTGTAGGCTGTGTTCTAGTCAGAGGAAAGAGGAAGGACATGGTCCTTGGCAGGCTTGCCGAGGGTGTGCCACAGCAGGGCAATGAGACTGGAACAGGGTGAATGAGGCGAGAGTGGTAGGATTGGAGATTGAAGAGAGGCAGGAGCCAGGTCATGTGAACTTGGACTTCACTGAGTGTGGTGAGGGGTTGAGAGTGTTGAATAGAATTGGGAGAGTGGTGGGATCTGAGCTACATTTTGGAAAGATCACTGTGGCTTTTGGGAGTGGGTTTTTTGTCGGAGACCCAGAAGCAGAAGCAGCGAGGGAGATGAGGGGCTGTTGTATTAATACTAATCCAGTTGGAAGTAGAAGGTGGTTTAGATTGAGGTGGCAACAGTGGAATTTGTGAGAAGTGGTTTCAGGTGGGAAATACATTGACAGTAGAGCCAACACGATTTACTGAGTAAGAAAAGACGCAAATCAAGCATGCTGCTTATTGAGATGGGCCAGGTATGAGAATTAATGAGGAGCTCTTTCTGGACTTGAAGTGTTTAAGAGATTCATTGGCCTCCAAGAGGAGCTACTCAGTAGACTTTAGGTCAGCTCAGGGAGGGTTGAGAGCTGGGATAGGAACTTTGGAGGCATCAGCAAGTGAAATTCGCTCAGTCACGTCTGACTCTTTGCAACCCCATGGACTATATAGTCCACGGAATTCTCCAAGCCAGAATACTGGAGTGGGTAGTCTTTCCCATCTCCAGGGGATCTTCCCAACCCAGGGGTCGCACCCAGGTCTCCCGCATTGCAGGCGTGTTCTTTACCAACTGAGCCACCAGGGAAGCCCAAGAATATTGAAATGGGTAGCCTATCCCTTCTTCAGCAGATCTTCCCAACCCAGAAATTATCAGCATGTGGTGTTTAAAACTATTGGACTTGAGTGACGAAGGCTGGAGCGCAGAGAACACCTCTTTTGCATTTAAGGGTTTAGAAGAGGCCTGGCATTTAAAGACTGAAAAGAGGAAAAGAAGCAGTGAATAAAATAAGAGTGTCCAGTGAGTAAAGAGGTGATCCAGGGGAGGTAATTTGGAAGATGGAAACTTTTGCAAAGCAAGGAGTGATGAACTGTGCCAGAGAGTGAAGGAGTTGAGTAATAGACTGGAAGTTGACCATTGCAGTTGAAAATGTGGGGGTCACTGGTGACCTTAAAGGGTGATATTTTTGGAACAGAGGATTTTTCTGGAATGGTGAAAATTTGAATGGAGTGGATTCAAGAAAGGATGGAAAGATGAGATCGTGGAGACTATGAAATGAGTGACTCAAGTGAGGATAATAGCTAGTTTGACAAAACCAATTCTGTCTCTGTTTTTAAATTTTAAAATAACTAATACTTAGCAACTGCTGATCTGTAGCCCCTTCAGGAAGTTATATAATTGGAATAGAAAAAAATGCCAGTGTTTTTACTTTGCCCTGAGTTGGCATATATTCAGATGTGTTTTTTTATGTCTGCATGGAAAAGACTCAACTATCATCATTAGTGATGACTGAAATTCATAAGACTTAAAAAAACTAAGGCAGAAGGAGAAGGGAGAGCAGAGGATAATATGGTTGGATGGCATCACTGACTCGACGGACATGAGTTTGTGGAAGCTCCATGAACTGGTGATGGACAGGGAAGCCTGGCGTGCAGCAGTCCATGCGGTCCCAAAGAATCAGACATGACTGAATGACTGAACTGAAAAAACTATTGATGTGTATCTTACAAATATCCCTTATATAATTTATCTAAGTTCATATTACTATGATCCTCATTCATCTGTGATTCCCTAAATTCATTAATCTTTTCTGTCATAATGTGTCATAATACCTTTAAGGAAACTGTTCTGTAAGAAATGATTTCTGTTTTAATGTAAATCAAAACTACAATGAAGTATCACCTCACACTGGTCAGAATGGCCATCATCAAAAAGTTTACAAATAATAAGTGCTGGAGAGACTGTGGAGAAAAGGGAACCTATACTGATGGTGGGAATATAAATTGATGCAGCCAGAGTGGAAAGCAGTCCCACTCCTGGGCATATATGGAAAAGATAAAAGCCCTAGTTCAAAGAGATTTAGGCAACTCAGTGTTTTATAGCAGTATTATTTACAGTAGCCAAGAAACAGAAGCAACCTAAATATCCATCAACAGGTGAATGGTTAAAGAAGATGTAGTGCATATATACAATGGACTATTTCTTAGCCATAAAAATGAATTAATTTCATTTGCAGTAACATGGGTGGACCTAGAGATTATCATACTAAATGAAATCAGTCAAAGACAAAATATTGTATGATATCACATATGTGGAAACTAAAAGATTGATACAAGTGAACTTATTTACACAACAGGAATAGACTCACTGACATAGAAAACAAAGTTATGGTTACCAACGGGTAAAGTGGGGGAGAGGGATAAGTTAGATGTTTGGGATTAACATATATACACTATTATATAAAAATAAACAACAAGAACCTACTTTGTAACACAGGGAGCTTTATTCAATATCTTATAATAACCTATAATGGAAAAGAATCTGAAAAAGAATATATATATGTATATGTATACATGTGCTGCACTTAGTCACTCAGTCATGTCTGACTCTTTGTGACCCCATGGACTATAGCCCACCAGGCTCCTCTCACCATGGGGATCCTCCAGGCAAGAATATTGAAGTGAGTTGCCATGTCCTCCTCCAGGGCATCTTCCCATCCTAGGGATAGAACCCAGATTTTCTGAATTGCAGGTGGATTCTTTACTGTCTGAGCCACCAGGGAAGCCCAAGAATACTGGAGTGGGTAGTCAATCCCTTTTCCAGGGGAACTTCTCAGCCCAGGAATAGAACTGGGGTCACCTACATTGCAGGCAGATTCTTTACCAGCTGAGCTATATGGGATATCTGAACCCCATATCTTAGATTTGAGTCACTTTTCTATACACCTGAAACTAATGCAATATTATAAATTAACTATAATTTTTAAAAAAGAGTTTCATTTTTTAAACCATAGTTTAAGAAATGTATATGTCCCCAAGCAGTCTCTCAAAACTTTCTGTAAAATGCGTGCAGTTTTTTCCACTAGGAGGCGCAGTAGGAATGAGAATGGAATTCAGCCTTCACATGTCTTCCATCCTGTGTGGTGATGGGAATGTAATGATTTTGTTTCCTCTGTTTGTTTCAACTCCCAGAGCTAAGTCCCCACGAAGAAAAAGGGAACAGAATGCTATAGCATAGTTTGCTTTATGCTTTTTCTCCCCATCTCTTCCATTGGGAGTAGAATTAAAAGTCAATAAACGCACAAAAATCAATAGCCTTCCATTAGAGCAGTAATGACAGAAAAGAAAGTGTAACAGAATAAAATATAATAGTCACAGTGGCCATCAAAACCATGAAGCGCCTGTGAGTGAACCTAGGAAATACGAACAGAGCTTTTTTGGGGAGGATTATAAAACTGTTAAAGGAGGTAAAAGAAGACTTTAAAAAATATAGGCCTATATTATGCTCACGGGTAGGATATGGCGTATCAGTTCTCTCCAGATTAGTCTATAAATTCTAGGAATCCCAATTAAAATCTCAGAAGATGATTATGAATTACTTAGGAGAGAGGAATTATTTTTTGTAACTATTTTAGGTAGGGGAATAATGCATTGCCCATTTCATGCAACTATATAGTTTTTTTCTAGAGTGGAGGGAAGCTGAAAGTGTTAATCTCTCAGCCAGGCTGGACTCTTTGTGACCCCGTGGACTGTAGCCCTCTGGCTCTTCTGTCTGTGAATTTCTCCAGGTGAGAATACTGGAGTGGGTTGCTATGCCCTCCTCCATGGGATCTTTTCGACCCAGGGATCAAACCCAGGTCTCCTGTGTTGCAGGTGGATTTCCTACTGTCTTAGCCACCAAGGAGGCCATAGAGTGGAGGGAAAGAGGGGCCCTTTTCATGTCAGTATGTAACTTATTCACAGAAATAGTAAAGTGAGTGCTAACACATGCAGTCTATGCCAGAAGCATGTAGAATTTTCAGTTCCTCAGAGTTACCAAGCTCTCCTCCCACTGGGCCTTTGCACATGCTGCTCCCTTAGTTTCCTCTTACCACTTTGAGTGAACCCTGGTCCAGGGGTCCCCAGCCTCCTGGATCTAATTCCTGATGATCTGGGGTGGAGCTGATATAATGATAATAGAAATAAAGTACACAATAAATAAAATGCACTTGAATCATCCCCAAACTACCCTCCACACCCATTTAATATGATAAAAAGTCTGTTTAGATCTTCTCCTTCTTGCTCTAACTAGGCTTGTATCTCTTTTATCTGTCTCTGTCAGAGCAAGTGGGTCTTCCCAGGTGGCTCAGCAGCAAAGAACCCACCTGCCCCTGGGTTGAGAAGTTAATAGTTTAGTAATACACATAAGAAAATAAGTAAGTTACACTTAGACAAATAAGTAACTAGCGGGGCTTCTCAGGTGGCTCAGTGGTAAAGAATCTGCCTACCAGTGCAGGAGACACAAGAGACGCAGGTTTGAGCTCTGGGTAGAGAAGATCCTCTGGAGTAGGAAATGGCAACCTGCTCCAGTATTCTACCTGGAGACTTCCATGGACAAAGGAGCCTGGTGGATTACAGTATACGGGGTCTCAAAGAGTCAGACATGACTGAGCAACTGAGCACACACATGCACACACATCACAGCAGGTATCACAACCAGCCAAGCCTTGTGGAGATCCTGACGATGCCCTTTGTCTCTTGCAGGTGAGGGAGTTTAAAGGTCAGCATTTTATCTTGGAGGAAGCAATCACAGGGGATTTTGCTTTGGTGAAAGCCTGGAAGGCAGACCGAGCCGGAAACGTGATTTTCAGGTAGTACAATGGTTTTAAAAAATGTTCAACGTAATGCCTGTTAGCAACTTTATGTTTCTGAAATTTTTTAAAGATTGCTTAAAATCAGTCATGTGTGTGTGTGTGCATGTGTGTGTGTAGGTGTGTGCAGAACCATTGCTGTGTGGCCATGCTGGTTTGGTGCACTTGAGGACATCTGTTCTGACTGATTGGTGCCCATGGTGCACTGTTGAACAATTTGAATCTATTCTAGTCTTGTATATAGTCACATGTACTTTTGTCTTGTGTACTTTAGTGGTTAAGACTAATTACAGTGTTGTGACATAACTTAGAAAAGCTGAGAAAAGCACACAATTATGTTTAATTTTGACATTGTTATTTATATGCACTGTCTTAAAACACCTAAGTTAGTTTGATATTCTGGAAAAATATTACTAATAAATTTTCTCCCCATCTCTTCCATTGGGAGTAGAATTAAAAGTCAATAAACGCACAAAAATCAATAGCCTTCCATTAGAGCAGTAATGACAGAAAAGAAAGTGTAACAGAATAAAATATAATAGTCACAGTGGCCATCAAAACCATGAAGCGCCTGTGAGTGCACCTAGGAAATACGAACAGAGCTTTTTTGGGGAGGATTATAAAACTGTTAAAGGAGGTAAAAGAAGACTTTAAAAAATATAGGCCTATATTATGCTCACGGGTAGGATATAGCGTATCAGTTCTCTCCAGATTAGTCTATAAATTCTAGGAATCCCAATTAAAATCTCAGAAGATGATTATGAATTACTTAGGAGAGAGGAATTATTTTTTGTAACTATTTTAGGTAGGGGAATAATGCATTGCCCATTTCATGCAACTGTATAGTTTTTTTCTAGAGTGGAGGGAAGCTGAAAGTGTTAATCTCTCAGCCAGGCTGGACTCTTTGTGACCCCGTGGACTGTAGCCCTCTGGCTCTTCTGTCTGTGAATTTCTCCAGGTGAGAATACTGGAGTGGGTTGCTATGCCCTCCTCCATGGGATCTTTTCGACCCAGGGATCAAACCCAGGTCTCCTGTGTTGCAGGTGGATTTCCTACTGTCTTAGCCACCAAGGAGGCCATAGAGTGGAGGGAAAGAGGGGCCCTTTTCATGTCAGTATGTAACTTATTCACAGAAATAGTAAAGTGAGTGCTAACACATGCAGTCTATGCCAGAAGCATGTAGAATTTTCAGTTCCTCAGAGTTACCAAGCTCTCCTCCCACTGGGCCTTTGCACATGCTGCTCCCTTAGTTTCCTCTTCACCACTTTGAGTGAACCCTGGTCCAGGGGTCCCCAGCCTCCTGGATCTAATTCCTGATGATCTGGGGTGGAGCTGATATAATGATAATAGAAATAAAGTACACAATAAATAAAATGCACTTGAATCATCCCCAAACTACCCTCCACACCCATTTAATATGATAAAAAGTCTGTTTAGATCTTCTCCTTCTTGCTCTAACTAGGCTTGTATCTCTTTTATCTGTCTCTGTCAGAGCAAGTGGGTCTTCCCAGGTGGCTCAGCAGCAAAGAACCCACCTGCCCCTGGGTTGAGAAGTTAATAGTTTAGTAATACACATAAGAAAATAAGTAAGTTACACTTAGACAAATAAGTAACTAGCGGGGCTTCTCAGGTGGCTCAGTGGTAAAGAATCTGCCTGCCAGTGCAGGAGACACAAGAGACGCAGGTTTGAGCTCTGGGTAGAGAAGATCCTCTGGAGTAGGAAATGGCAACCTGCTCCAGTATTCTACCTGGAGACTTCCATGGACAAAGGAGCCTGGTGGATTACAGTATACGGGGTCTCAAAGAGTCAGACATGACTGAGCAACTGAGCACACACATGCACACACATCACAGCAGGTATCACAACCAGCCAAGCCTTGTGGAGATCCTGACGATGCCCTTTGTCTCTTGCAGGTGAGGGAGTTTAAAGGTCAGCATTTTATCTTGGAGGAAGCAATCACAGGGGATTTTGCTTTGGTGAAAGCCTGGAAGGCAGACCGAGCCGGAAACGTGATTTTCAGGTAGTACAATGGTTTTAAAAAATGTTCAACGTAATGCCTGTTAGCAACTTTATGTTTCTGAAATTTTTTAAAGATTGCTTAAAATCAGTCATGTGTGTGTGTGTGCATGTGTGTGTGTAGGTGTGTGCAGAACCATTGCTGTGTGGCCATGCTGGTTTGGTGCACTTGAGGACATCTGTTCTGACTGATTGGTGCCCATGGTGCACTGTTGAACAATTTGAATCTATTCTAGTCTTGTATATAGTCACATGTACTTTTGTCCTGTGTACTTTAGTGGTTAAGACTAATTACAGTGTTGTGACATAACTTAGAAAAGCTGACAAAAGCACACAATTATGTTTAATTTTGACATTGTTATTTATATGCACTGTCTTAAAACACCTAAGTTAGTTTGATATTCTGGAAAAATATTACTAATAAGGATTTAGGTCAATTCTTTTCCAAGCTTGTTGGTGTCTACTAGAAAATGCTTATAAAGATGAAGTTTGGAAAGTTGATTAACATTAATAATGCCTAGCTTTCATTTTCATTATCTGGATGGCCACAGATAGATTAAGCCACTTAATAGATTTCAACATGTTTTGATTATGCTAAGCATACTAAATACCAAGTTTCAGGATCTTGGATTTAGGTATTATGTAGTTGTTTTTTGAAAATTGTGCCACCTTTAAATATACTCATAAAAGCTTTCAAAATGTTTGGTTTTGAAGACTTCACCTGTTAGGTTACCGAACTAGTTTTCTTTTTTATAATATGGTCCATTTCCTGCTTTTTGTTAGTGACATTTAAAAAATCTTAACCAACTGCAGCTTTGGTATGATCACAATTAAATTATCAGTGATCACTCTCATGTTACTGTTTCATTTCTGAAGATCTTATATGACATTGGCTTCCCTGGTGGCTCAGATGGTAAAAAATCTGCCTGCAATGCCTGAGACCAGAGTTCAGTCTTTGGAATGGGGGGATTCCCTAGAGAAGGGACTGTCTAACCACTCCAGTATTCTTGTCTGGAGAATCCCATGGACAGAGAAGCCTGGCAGGCTACAGCTCATGGGGTCACAAAGAGTGGACACAACCGAGTGACTAACACTATATGACATTAAATATACTGTATTTGATTTTTTGAGCTTAGCCAATTTTGTTTGTTTGTTTGATTTTGTTTGTTTGATGGGACCATGGCACTTAGGATCTTAGTTCCTTGACTAGAAATCGAACCTCTGCCTCTTGCAGTAGAAATGTGGAGTCTTAACCACTGGACTGCTAGGGAAGTCCCCAAATTTAGTCAGTTTTTGGTATTATAACTAATTTCAGCAATTACAGAGGACACTGAGTGCTGTCTACCTTTATTTGACACCTTGGTGTAATGTTTTTGAAGCTAGTTTTTTTTTTTTTTTTTTGAAGATTAATGAAATTTGTAGTAGCAAGTGAAAATGAATTATTTAAAATATTTCCATGAGTTTATCCTGTGCTTTACTGCCTGTTGTCTAAAGACAGCACAAGGGCTATTCTGAGCAGAGACTTTATGCCTGTGGTTTCTGCTCAGTAGCCATTGAGCTTTAATGTGAAATGAGAGTGCTTGTCGCCAGTGGTCAGGTGGCCTAGATTCTTAAGATCCTGACTTCTAGGCTGACCTTCATGATTAGTGGGACAACTGGTACAGAGGTCTTTCTAGGCCATTGGTAGAGTGGGCGGGCCCTGCATACTTGCACCTCAGGCCACTCTGTCCTTGGAGTTTTGATGCTGGATGTTTGATGGAATCCAACACAGTAGCTTGTGAAAGTACATAGAGATATTCCTCTTTCAAGGACACACCTATCCTTGAATCCAACTGAAAGAAACATTGCTAGCACAAAGGGCTGGTAAGACACAGCTGTAAATTATTCCTCTTTACCAAAGAATTTTTCCCTTTCAATTTACACTCTCAGAAACAAGAACACATTTCAATTTTTATTATTAGAGTAACTGCATGAATTTAGGAACTTGGGAATGCAGAAGCATCAGCAAAATTGGCCCCCTCTTTTTATACCTCAGGGTCTGATGTGGGGGTTGTAGTTTCAAAAATGTCATTGAAAGTTGGTTCTCCAGAATGATCTTTATAAGTGACTCACAAATTACCCATGAATGTTTCAGTTAATTTCAGCAATAGATTTCTCTTTAATAATGAGTATAATTACTATACCTTCTCAGATAAAGCACTTGCTACTTTTCTTAATATTTAACAAGAGCAAGTTCAGTGAAATATTTAACTATAGAAACAAAGTAGCATTTCAGTTAAAAGATTTAGAGAAATTAGACTCATTAATATCCATTTATTTTCCTGTATATAATTGTATGTTGAAAATGAAAAATAGTTCTTTCTCTCAACCCCATAAATGTGATATGATTCCATTATGTGGCTATTGCATTGTTTTTATATATAAAATAGCTATAGAACTTATAGAAAATATGATATACTCTTAAAAAGATTCAGAGTCTTAGATTACAGAAATTCTTTTAATCTGTAATTAAAGCTGAGAGAGACACTTCTTATTTTTGGCCTTCTTTCCACACTTCCTTATTCCCTCACCCCTAATGTAGGAAAAGTGCAAGGAATTTCAACTTGCCGATGTGCAAAGCTGCAGAAACCACAGTGGTGGAGGTAAGAGAAGAGGTTATTTCTGATTTCCTGATGTTACTTTTTTAAAGTTGATATTATGTGTTAGTTTAAAAAAAAGTACTGCAGTTCATTTGTTTTCATGAAGAAGGACAGTGACCATTTTTTTCATTTGAGATGTTGAAGGATTCTATTTAAATACATGATAGATGAAATTTTGCTGAAATTTGCTCTGGTTAGTTAGGATCTCACCAGAATGCTCACTTTGGGAGCCAAGCTATGAGGCTGATCAGCTCATAAAACTTCTTTGGTACTTGAGCAAAGTGGACTTTCTTGGGTAAAATCTCAGGGATGAATTTTTCTAAACAGAATCCCAAGGAAAATAATAAGTTGTATCAGGAAAAGTTCTTTATCTCACTGTGACACAGAGTGGTAATACTTTGAGGAGGAAGGAGGGTAGTACAACTCATTGCTTTGATGTAGTTCTGTTTGGAACAGTTGAATTAATGCACTAACTGACTCTCCTTTAAACATCTCAGGGTTTGTTTGGGAGAGACTTGAATAATTCTAGAACGTGCCTAGGGTTAAAGCTCTGGGAGAGAAATAGGTGCTTATACCCAAATCGTGCCATTTTGTGTGTATATATTGGAACCTGAAAGGAGACATCAAAATGATTCATGTAGGCTTTGAGGATCACTTTGCAACCAGATTTTCATGAGATTTGAGATATATTTCCCCACAGGAGGGCTTTATAGGATCTCATCTTGGGATCTGGAAATGAGAATGTATGTTCTTGATTTTTCTTGTTATGGTACCATTGTATTGACATCTTTTCATTCCTTCAAGCTCTTGGCCAAAATGACATTTCATGGAGGCAGTGCTGCTGTATTTTTGAAACAAGCAAATGTTAGAATTCTCTTGGAAAGTACAGTGTATTATTATTTTACTAGATAGCCATAGTTTGGCTTCTTTTTTTCTCCTCTTATGGAAGAATGGTTAGTTGACAATATTTGAAGTATACTATTTTTAAAGTGCTGGGAAATGTGGTACTTTCAACATCGGCAGGACGGTTTCTTTTGCAATGGCTTCAGTATATTTTCTGCATTTTAAATGGATAATGTGATTTAATCTGTGCAATTTTTTAAAAATCAAATCATCTTAATGACCTCTCCATTGCACACACCTGTAACAGTACTGAAAAAAAGCCTATAACACAGCTTAAACTAATTGGTAGTTTAACTCTGTTGATTGTATGTACCTCTGTAAAATTGCCACAAACGAGTATTTTTTCTCTGAGTACTATGGGGTCAATATGCATTGTCCTGGGTGATTTTCTTTCTTTTTTTCCCTTTTATAATCTAGTTCTTTTCAGCCAGTCTTGTCTCTTCCGAAAGCAGGAAGTGAACCTCTAGTATTCTGAGAATTAGTAAAGATATTTGAAAAGATGTTCGCTGTTGGCATAAGGGAAAGGGAGATAAAATCCTTTAATTTAGCCTGTAAATATAATAAAGGCTGCCCTCCCATGTACAAGAACAGACATCTCTTATTCACAGCACTCTGTCCTGTTAGACAAACTCACATTAGGATCCCCTTCAATATAGTGCTGCTGACTGCCACTCCTAATTGATCATGCCTGCACTGTCCAATATGCTAGCCAGTACCCACATGCAACTTTTAATTTAAACTCTTGTTGTTGTTCAGTGACTAACTTGTGTCCAACTCTTTGTGACTCTTATGTACTGCAGCATGCCAGGCTCCTCTGTCCTTCACTGTTTCCCAGGTTTGCTCAAACTCATATCCATTGAGTCAGTGATGCCATCCAACCATCTCATCCTCTATTACCCTCTTCTCTTCCTGCCCTCAGTCTTTCCCAGCCTCAGGGTCTTTTCCAGTGACTAGTCGGCCCTTTGTATCAGGTGGCCAAAGGATTGGATATTCAGCTTTTACATTAGTCCTTTCAAAACATATTTAGGGTTGATTTCCTTTGAGATTAACCGGTTTGATTTCTTTGCAGTCCAAGGGATTCTCAAGAGTCTTCTCCAGCACCACAGTTCAAAAGCATTAATTCTTCAGCACTCAGCTTTCATTATGGTCCAGCTCTGCCATTCATACATGACTAATGGAAAATGATAGTTTTGACTATATGGACCTTTGTCAGCAAAGTGATATCTCTGCTCTTGAATATTCTGTCTAGGTTTGTCATAGCTTTTCTTCCAAGGAGCAAATGTCTTTTAATTTCATGGCTACAGTCACTGTCCGCAGTGATTTTTGGAGCCCAAGAAAATGAAACCTGTCACTACTTTCCCCATCTATTTGCAATGAAGTGATGGAACTGGATGCCATGATCTTAGCTTTCTGAATGTTGAATTTTAAGCCAGCTTTTTCACTCTCCTCTTTCATCCTCATCAAGAGGCTCTTTAGTTCCCTTTCGCTTCCTGCCATTAGAGTGGTCTGCATATCTGAGGCTGTTGATATTTCTCCCAGTAATCTTGATTCCAGCTTATGCTTCATCCAGTCCAGCATTTTGCATGATATACTTTGCATACAAGTTAAATAAGCAGGATGAATATACATAGCCTTGACGTACTCCTTTCCCAATTTTGAACCAGTCAGTTCATTGCTCTGTGTCCAGTCCTGACTGTTGTTTCTTGATCTGCATACACGTTTCTCAGGAGACAGGTAAAGTGGTTTGGTATTCCCATGTCATGAAGAATTTTCCAGTTTGTTGTGATCCACACAGTCAAAGGTTTTAGCATAGTCAGTGAAGCAGAAGTAGATGTTTTCTTCTGGAGTTCCTTGCTTTCGCTATGATCCAACAGATGTTGGCAATTTGATCTCTGACTCCTCTGCCTTTTCTAAATCCAGCTTGTACATCTGGAAACTCTCAGTTCATGTACTGCTAAAGCCTAACTTGAAGGATTTTGAGCATTACCTTGATAGCATGAGAAATGAGCAGAATTGAACATTCTTTGACATTGCCTTTCCTTGGGATCCAGTCCGGTGGCCACTGCTGAGTTTTCCAGATTTATTGGCATATTAAGTGCAGCACTGTCACAGCGTCATCTTTTAGAATTTGAAGCAGCTCAGCTGGAATTCCATCACCTCCACTAGCTTTATTCATAGTAATGCTTCCTAAGGCCCACTTGACTTCATACTCCTGGATGTCTGGCTCTAGGTGAGGAATCACACGATCATGGTTATCTGAGTAATTAAGACGTTTTTTGTGTGGTTTTTCTGTGTGTTCTTGCCACTTCTTCTTAGTGGCTTCCACTTTTGTTATGTCCTTGCTGTTTCTGTCCTTATTTAAATTTAAAAATTTAAAGTAATCTAAATAAAGTAAAAGTTCAGTTTCTTTTCATTGGTTCCATATACTAGTGACTACTATGTTGATCAGCATAGATAAAGAACATGATCATCCCTGTAGAAAGTTTTATTAGACAGAGGCTAATTAGAAATATCAAGATGAAATCTAATTTGTAATTCAAGTTTAGGAATGTAAGCAAAACAGCAGTTTAAACAATAAATTATGGTAAGGTTGCCCCCTCTGCCTGCTCATAGTAGAAGAGGTCCACATGGCTTTAGGTTGAACTGGAAGAACTGAGCTCTTGGAAGTGTAAAATATTTGAAATTGGGGTTGATGAGTAGACTGGGTGTTTTCTGATAATGAAGAATCTATCTAGGGTGTGAGTTTTGTATTATTCTTAGTCCGGTGAGTACCCTGGACTCCAGCTTTACTTCTGTGCTGTGTTCTGTGTACTCTGTGACCTGCATTGGCCTTCAGGCCTCTATAATTCTTTTCCTCCAGCCCTATCCTGCTTTCTTGTATAGTGGTCTTGGTAAGATGGGTGATTGTGAGCTGGTTTACAGGGAGTCCTTAGAAATCATAAATTAGCTGCATATTTTCCTGCCTGTTCAGTATTGACAATAATAATAACTACTATTAATCAAGTATTCATTATGTATTACTCACTTCTGTATTTTAATGGATTTCTTAAAAATGTTCACAACAATCTTATGAGATAGGAGTCATTATTATCCTTATTTTACAGATGTGGGCTATAATGCACAGAGAGGTGAGGTTGCATACCTATGTCACACAGCTAGGTGGAGCTAAGATAGACCTATAGGAAACATGATTCCCAGGTGCCTGCACTTTTCCACTATTTTATGAAATACTCTCAAATCATCATCTGTGGGTGATATTTCAAAATCCTGAAAGATACTGAATTTCTGAAAGTAGTCCATTTCAATGCTGTTAGAATCAAGCAGATAGGGGGTTTGAGGCCAGTATATTCCTCTATCTCCAGTTTTCTTTGCCAGTTATTCCAGTGAAGGTCTTTTTGCTCTTGTATCATCTGCCTCCAAGAGAACTTTGAGAAAAGCATCATCCTGGGTAGGATCAGTAGCCCTGTGAATTGGTTCAGTCCTCCTCTTAGACTGTGTTCATTCTGTTATATAGCCTCTCTGAGCTGTGCAGCTTTTCACAAACTTCCCTGAACGTGGTAATTGAATGTCTATTCTAGTCCAGCAGGAACCTAAAGTAGTGTGTGCTTTGACAACAACTACACCCTACATTTCAGACAAAGACTTTTTTTTAGACCTCTTAGCTCATCTCTTTTCTCTTGTAGATCAGGCCAAGGGGAACTTTTCAGTAGCAGGATCTAGGATGAAGCCTGCCTGGGGCTTCACCCCACTCCTGGGGCTGCATCTGTTCAGCCTTTCTCCCTCGGTACCCACTATATCTTGAGTTTTAAAGGGAGTCAGTGGGTAGGGGGGTGGCAGTACTATAAGTATCTAAAATATTAGTGATTATTCCTTAAGACTATAGTTGCTCAGTCGTGTCAGACTCTTTGCAGCCCCATGGACTGAAGCCTGCCAGGTTCCTTGTCCATGGGCTTCTCCAGGCAAGAATACTGGAGTGGTTTCCCATTCTCTTCTCCAGAGAATCTTCCTGACCCAGGGATTGAACCCAGGTCTCATACACTGCAGGTGGGATTCTTTACCATACAGGGAAGCCCGGATAATTCCCTCAGGTACCTTAAAATCTTTGGGGACTTTTCTTTTGCTGTGCTGTGCAGCATGTGGGATCTTGGTTCCCCAACCAGGAATCGAATTCTCTGCCCCCTGCATTGGAAGCTCAGAGTCCTAGCCACTGGGCTAGCATGGAAGCCCCTCTTTTTGAACTTAGAAACAGGATGGCAAAAGAACACGCAAGTCATCTCTTTCTTTTTTTGCTTCATAATTTCTCCTCTAATTGACAAAATGTAAAACCAGTACATTTATCTTGAAGAGAATATCAAAGTGGCCCTTGGCATGAATTATTTCTGGTCTTTTATAGTGAGACATTCCTCCTTTTTGGAAATGTTTTACCTTTCAGATGTGTTCTAAATGAATGTGAGTTGTGGAAAACCAAAGAGGTGATCAGTATGTCTTTTTCCCTTTAACAAAAGTGATATGCATATTGCATTGCATCTCTTAAAACCTGCAGCCAGTGGTCTGTTTCACCACAAAGTTGGCTGTCTCTTTCTCCCTCTTAAGAAACCTGGAGTTAGTTGCTTGGGGAAAAATAGTACAAGTGGGTGTACATATTGGCACACATGCCACAAACACATTTCTCTTTTTAGGCCAGGCAGTGTTATTTCTGGACCTTCTCTTTGAGTGGGTGAAATCTTCCCTGATAAACTTCACAAGTTTAAGTGCAAAACCAGCCAGGGAACAATTCTTGGTGCTGTGTTCTGTGTGTATCACGAGCAGCAGGACTCTGGAACTCATTTGGCTTCTGCAGGGATCTGTTAACCCTCGACTTCCCATGTGCTCCTTGGCCAGTCTCTTGGGTGCCTATCCCATTAGTCTAGGTTTCTCTGGGAATTGTCTCTGCATTTTTAAAAATGCAACTTATAATAGAAAAGCCGGAGGAGGGTTGGGAGCGCTCACTCAGGAGACTGTAGATATTTTGTCTCCTGCAAGCAGCCTGGCATGTCTGTGCTGTCAGGAAAGGTCATCTGACTCAGCCACTGAAGGCTGTTAAGGCTGCCTGTGACCAAAATAACCTGGCTAGTTTCGTCAGACGTGTGCCCTGGCTGGAGTTAGAAGATGGCAAGGTTTCCACAAAGCCTCTTCAGCTGTTTTAGCTAATTTCAGCTTTTAGTTAAGACAAATATATTTGTTACCATAACTTCAGTAAAGTTATTTTTTATTATATTTATATTATGGTATATTTATGTATTTGCTTGTGAAATAATTATGTCTATTATGTGATATTTGATGTATACTGATATTATGTACATGTAGCCTGTGCAGGTTAGAAGGCATAATAATAAATCAAACACCTGCAGACCCACCTAAGGTAGAAATTAGAAGATTGCTTCTTTTCATTGTCATCTGCCTGCCTTTCGTGCAGAGAGAGCCACTGTCAGGAATGTTATGATTATCAGTCCCTTTAAAAAACGTCAAAGTCATAAGGTGTGGACATAATGGAAAATCATTTTCCAAAGTGATATCATCAGACTTTTTGTTTAGAAGAGCCATGTTCTGGGGACTGTGACTTCTGTGTTCTGTGCTAGCGCTTGGCACATGCCATGGCTCCTGAGGGGGTTTATTAAAGGAAAATATTAGGGGTTCATCTGCCATCTGGGCATGAAGACATGTTTCTGATTAGTGAAGGAGGAAAAGGGCAGGTTTCAGTGTAAAGGTATTACAGATTTTTGTTTTTAATGTTTATTATGAAAGGTAATGGACATATACAGCAGAAAATGGAAGAGTGTAATGAACCTGAGTTCATCCTGCTGTTCCAATACCTGCCCACCCTTGATCACTCCTGCCCCATCTACATCCCCATTTCCTTCCTTCTTCTCTTGTAATATTTTTTTAAGTGATTTTTATTTATTTATTTGTTTTTTGGCTGCAGTGGGTCTTTGTGGCTGTGCTTGGCTTTCTCTAGTTGTGACAAGTGGGGGCAGCGTGTAAGCTTCTCATTGCAGCAGCTTCTCTTGTTGCAGAGCACAGGCTGCAGGCAGGTGGGCTTCAGGAATTGTGGTGCGTGGGCTCCATAGTGTGGTTCCCTGGGCTCTAGAGCACAGGGTTAGTAGTTGTGGCACACAGCTTAGTTGCTCCTCTGCACGTGGGATCTTCCTGGATCAGGGATTGAACTCGTGTCTCCTGCTTTGGCAGGTGGACTTTTTACCACTGAGCCACCAGGGAATCCCCCTCTTGAAGTATTTTGAAATAAGTGCCAGATATTATATCCTTCATGAGCTTACATGATGATGCTCAAGATAGACAATGCTGCTGCTAAGTTGCTTCAGTCGTGCCCAACTCTGTGTGATCCCAGATACGCAGCCCATCAGGCTCCCCCATCCCTGGGATTCTCCAGGCAAGAACACTGGAGTGGGTTGCCATTTCCTTCTCCAATGCAGGAAAGTGAAAAGTGAAAGCAAAGTCAGTTAGTTGTGTCTGACTCCTAGCGACCCCATGGACTGCAGCCCACGAGTCTCCTCTGTCCATGGGATTTTCCAGGCAAGAGTACTGGAGTGGGGTGCCATTGCCTTCTCCAAAGTAAAATATGTAGTATGTTAGATATTGCTAAATATTAAAGAAATGGAACAAAGCATGAAAAGGGACATCAGCTGTCAAGAGAAGAAAGTTAAATTTTGTTTTTGTCTACACTGTGAGGCTTTTGGGTTCTTTCTTCCCCGACCAGGGATTGAACCTGGCCCTTCAGCAGTGAGAATGCAGAATCACTGGACCACCAGGAATTCCAGAAGTGAAATCTGGGTGGGTTGGCCTATAACAAAGATGAGATATAATGCTCCTGAGATGACATTTGAATAGAGACCTCAGGGAAGTAAGGAAGATAGCTCTGCAGTATCCAGCAGGGGAATAAGCTGGGTGGCAGAAGAAGGAGCAGGTGGAATATTCCTGGTGGACTTGAAGAGTTGAAATGCTGTACTCTTCTTTCTCCAGTGTGAGGTGGTGGGCCAATGAATCTTTATTTGAGGGTATCCATCTTGAGAGTAATGGCAGTATCTTTTCCCTACCTGTGTGAAGTATAATTTCTATACTTAGTTCATTTTGTAATCGTTCCTGGGATGATGAGACCTAAGTCTGACTTTAAAACTCTATGATGAATGGAGAATGTGATTTTTATATTGGAAGCTCCTGGCTTTTGTGACTTTTTGGCCCTCTTTGGAGAACTCTGTGTTAATACCAGCTTATGCATTATCTTCGTAGAGGAAATCATACTGGTGGTTAGTTCACGTTATACTAGAAGGTGTGAACATTTAATCTCCACCAAGCAGGCCAGTTAGTGTATCAACATTTTAGAAACTGGTCATCTTCCATCCTGCTTTAGCAAAAACGAAACTTCCCAAGAGATTAAACATAATTCCTTTCCTCTTAGATTGCTTCTATTCTTACTCTTTAGATTGCTAATACCTTTTGATATTACAGAGAAACTCATAATTTTTCCAAGAAACAGTAAAAAGGAAAAAAAATTAGGTCCAAACAGGAAAAAATGAAAGGTTCATCCACCCAAGAGAAACACATCTAACCATGTTGAGAAACTTCGTTAGCCAGATGCACTGTTAAGGACACACATCCACACACAGATGACCCCTCCTCATGCCTGTGTGGGATTTATGCCCACACACAAATCTCTGACTGACATGTGGAGATGTGATGTTTATGAAAACTTGGCTGAAATGTCAAATGTGACATTCACTGTGTGGAACATAGTACAGTAAATGCCTTTCACTGCACTTTAGTGTTTACCTGGTAATGCTTTCTACTTCTCTTCATTAGGACAGCAAGGACCTGTTTAATCCCAGTCTTCTTTACTTCATTCACACAGGCCAGTTGAGATGAGCACTCAACACAAGTTCTTTAAAAACACAGGTGGGGTAGGAAAGCTATTTGATGCAAAATATAAAGAAGAAACACCCTCTTCCCACCAATCTACCAAGAACCCTGGGATCCCTCACTCCTACGGCATAATACAGTCACTTTTTCAAGTGTTAACTTTGGAAGTAGATGTGGTGAGCTATGGATATCATTTTAAATGATTGATTTTTAAGCCTGCTAAATTATCTGATATCCTTAATTTACATGTTTTTCTCTTATTACAGTTTTTCACTTATAAGATTTTATTCATGCTTTCGGATTTCATTTTAATTGTTTGCTATGCCTCTCTGAAAGAGATAGCTATAAATTCTTCATGCCACAAATTTAGCCAGATATACATTGCTTTGACAGATGATAATATCCTTACACAACTAAATGAACTGATTGATTCTACTTATTTTAAGTATTGAAGTGTTTAGAGACATTTCCTTGACTTTTCATAAAATGCAAAACTAATTTGAAAATATTTGAATACTAATGAAGGTGTATTTAGTGAAGACACATTGTAGTTGAATATTTTGACAAAATAACCCTCTAAGTAATAGAATCACTATTATTATTTGTTGTTTCTGCCAAGGAAACAGTAAAAATTAAAAATATGAAGTTGGTGAGTGCCTAAATTAACTTCACTGCAATTTTTTTTTGCAACTCTTAAAAACTGAATATAATCCTTAAACTAATGACCATTTACATCCAGAAGAATAGCAGGATAGAAGTATGGTTTATTAATGGTAAAAATATATTAAATCAAGTGCTAATCCTGACATTTTATTTCTTGTTGCTTGGTAACAATGCAGGAACTCTGTAAGAGTTCCTTTATCTCAGCTACAATGGACTTCATTGCATTGTGGGGTAGAAATACCAATTACAGCAAGTCATTTGTATGCCATTATCCTTACAAAATTTTGGTGCTATTTTTTTATTGTTAGTGCAGAGATCCTAAAAGAAAGTCATTTTAATAATACATCCCTCCTGTTTTGATGGATTGGTAGGTTTTATTCTAGCTATTTTGGGCTTTTTGGCTTTGTATCTATGTGTAATTTTTGAGGCTTCACAAATTTGTCCTTTATCTGTCTACACTGTATAAACCTAGGCTTTTGAATTTCATCATAAATATATACGTTCTAAGTGATTATTCATTAGTTCTTAGTGAACATCTTTTATACTTGACCACTTAGGAGAGAAAAGAATACCTGCGTGGAATTTTTTTCTCATAAAAGTAGTGAGGATATATGCATCATCCTTCTCGATTATTGAGCATTTCTAGTTTTAGAACCTGCTTTAGGAAAAGGGAGCCTGTTGAACAAGTGTGATATAAGTGAAAGGCTAACTTCTGTTGTGTATACTGTATATATCCTATATACTGTTAGTTCATAATTATTATTTACAACAAAGATAGATAAACTGCAACCTGTGACCTGTTCTGTACTACCCAAGAGGTAAGAAATTTTTTTAATATATATATTTTAAAGGGTTGTTTGAAAAAAGAAAAGAACAATATGTGACAGAGACAGTATGGAGCCTGCAAAGCCTTAAACATTATCTGGCCCTTTACAGAAAAAAGCTTTCAAACCCTTGATTTATGGCATGATTTCCATGTGTATACTCTAAATATATTAAATGTCACTAAGTATTATTTTCTAAAAGACCAGTGAACTTAAGTAGAACTAAATAAATAATGATAGCTGATTTGAAGAGAATCAGTGAAAAAATTAAATTGAATAATATGAATCTGTGTAGAGGTAGTAAAATGATTATGTAATTTTAATTTAGTAGGTCTGTATTGGGGACAACCATAAAGAAAGGAAGATTATATACAGCAACTTACTTATCTTTGCCATGGTTTTTACCGTTCTTTTACTATCTCAATGCTTTTGTCACTAGATCTGACCTTAATACAATTTTATACTGATAGAATCATTTTACTGGAAGCATCTTGCTTTTTCTTGCCCATGAGATTTTAGCACATTCTTGAGGGCCAGTTTCTTATGTACAGTGTCTGTATCCTGGGGTGATGGGGTGAGGACTTCTCCAACTTTACCTGGGCCCAGCACGCACCTGCAGCTCCTGCTGGCTGGCAGAGGATCTAGAAGCTGCAGAAATGGTCCAGAGTTGGAGTCGTCCTGTGTGCCTGGGGTTTGGAAGGGCTCTACAGCCCTGGGTTTTCATCTCCTCTGGAGCTCTGCCTCTCAGAGACAGCCTAGGAGAAGACTCGTGGATAGACTTTGGGCAAGGTTAGACTGGTTGTCTCCGCCTTCCAGCCAGGGATTTTAGCTTCTGATTTCTTTTTAATCAGGAGTATATTTGTAAGAGTTGTCTGATTATGTCTTACTTATTGCTAAGGGAAACTTGAAATCAGAAAGTTCACTAGTCGTGTGCTTTCTTATCTGGCACTAGTCCTCTTAAGGAATAGAAAAGGCTCCATCCAGCCAAAATATATTCTAATAATTCAAGATAAATCAATTATTTATTTACTAATTTTTGCTTTGCCATTCTGCATATGGGATTTTAGCTTCCTGACTAGAGATTGAACCTTGGACCCAGGCAGTGAGAGTCCCAACCACTGGTCCACCAGGGAATTCCTAAAAGTCAATTATTTCAGCTAGATTCGCCTTCTCATTCTTGTAAGCAAAGGCCCAGAAAGCCCTATGCTTGAGTACCACTTTTGTATTAACATGCATTTTATATTACTTTGTAATGCTTTATGTTTTCAAAGTGATTTTGTATATGTGTATCTCGTTTGATCCTCTTAATCACCAGGTGAGGTAGGAGGAGAGCAGTTTTATTATTAATTATGGGTATTATTATAATATTACCCATGAGGAAACTGAGACATAGATACATTTCTGAAATAGATCAGTAGGAAGTTGAATGGCTTAATGAAAGGGACATTTGAAAGATTTGGAGTCCTGCTTTTCCACATTTCCTCTGCCATGGTCCTGTCATTACAATGCTGAAGCTTTCCTTTTTTTCATATTTTTTTGTTATTATTTTAACATCCAAAAGATTCTATATTGGGACACAGTTGATTATCCCTCTTTCTTTTTTAAAAAATTAAGTTTTTTTTTTGTTACGTAGAGTCTTCATGGCTATGAATGGGCTTCTCTAGTTGCATTAAGCAGGGGCTGCCCTTCATTGCTGTGCATGATCTTCTCATTGCATTGGCTTCTCTCATTGCTGAGCTCAGGCTATAGGCACACGAGCTTCAGTAGTTGTAGCACGTGGGCTCAGTAGTTGTGGCACACAGGCTTAGTTGTTCCGAGGCATGTGGAGTCTTCCCATAACAGGGAATGAACCCGTGTCCTCTGCATTGGCAGGCAGATTCTTTCCTATCCACTGTACCACCAGGGAAGTCCTGAAGCTTTATTTCTAAGACACTGAACAACAAGAAGAATTGTGAAACTCTGAAAATGTAGCTAAGTGGGCTTTTATAGAAGCTTGTACCTTATTTTAAATACAAGTGAGAGGTTTGTGATTTTAGGTGACGTATGTAGAATGGATTTTTATGGAGGCAGGAAAGAAGACATGGTAGCCAGTGAGGAGGCTGCTGCTGTGATCCGGGCAAGAGGTGGTTGTGGCTTGGACTTGAGTGGTGGAGTGGAGGTGGGGAGAGATAGTGGAACTGAGGTGTACAGTATTTTGGAAGACGAATATTTTCAGACTTGCTAATGCCTTGGATGTGGGCTGGAGTAGGGGGATGGCAGAGACTAAAATGATTCCTACTCTACTTACGCAATGGTGTGTGTCACCTAGAGAGCTGAGAAAGCCTGAACAGCTTTTGGAAGGAGAAGTAACAAAACCCAGCTAGGATTGATTGGCATTTTTAGGCATTCAAATGGTGACATAGGTGAAGATGGACATTATGTGTTGTGCTCAGAGGAGAAGCCTAGAAAGAGTTATACAGTTGGAAGTAATCTACATGTATTTGATAAGTAGTCATGGAATGGAAAAGACCACTTAGGGGAAGGTCCTGGAATCAAGCATTAGGAGTCTCAGTATATTTACTTATTTATTCAGTGAACAGTATCTGAGATTAAGAATCACACCTTTGCCTGTGACATTGTGACTTTGGACAAATAAATGTACTTAAGAATCCCAGCTTCTTTATAGCATCTCCTATTTCTATTTCTCAGGTCTATTTTGAATGTCTGTGGGTTAGGGCATTTGGATGTGTTTTGTAAAGCTCTGAAGTGCTATGTTCTCACCTTGATCCCTCCTGCTGCTTTGATTAATGAACCTCAGATGACTGTGGTTTTTACTGGCCCAGTGACAATGACTGTAGAACCACTTTGTGAATAGTACCTGGCAGGGTATACCCACCTTATCCTTTCCCTGTCTTCCACAGTTCTTGAGATTTAAGGAAATAAAAATGATAATAATACCTCCAGTTTCTGAAATCTTAGTGCATTATCAAAAGCTAATTGTTTTTGATAATAACAAAAAGCAAAAATTGTTTTTTAAATATATTGTTTACTTTGCGTGCATGCATGCTAAGTCACTTCAGTCGTGTCTGACTCTGTGCAACCCTATGCACTGCAGCCCGCCAGGCTCCTCTGTCCATGGGATTCTCCAGGCAAGAATACAGGAGTGGATTGCCATGCCCTCCTCAGGGGGATCCTCCCAGCCTAGGGATTGAACCTGCATCTCTTATGTCTACCCTGCTTTGGCAGGGGAGTTCTTTATCATTAACGCCACCTGGGAAGCCATTGTTAGCTTTAAAGTAGTAATTTATCTAATATTTAAAGGTTATCAAAGTTAGCCTAAATATGTTGATAGCTTATGACAGCAAATGCAGTGATGACTTTTAAGGGGAGCACTCCGTTCAGTTCAGTCACTCAGTCATGTCCGACTCTTTGTGACCCCATGAATCACAGCACGCCAGGCCTCCCTGTCCATCACCATCTCCTGGAGTTCACTCAGACTCGTGACCATCGAGTCCATGATGCCATCCAGCCATCTCATCCTGTCGTCCCCTTCTCCTCCTGCCCCCAATCCCTCCCAGCATCGAAGTCTTTTCCAATGAGTCAACTCTTCACAAGACGTGGCCAAAGTACTGGAGTTTCAGCTTTAGCATCATTCCTTCCAAAGAAATCCCAGGGCTGATCTCCTTCAGAATGGACTGGTTGGATCTCCTTGCAGTCCAAGGGACTCTCAAGAGTCTTCTCCAACA
>SJYC01007138.1:0-39132 GCA_006408675.1 Madoqua kirkii
TCCATGGCAAATAGATGGGGAAACAAAACAGTGACAGACTTTGTTTTCTTGGGCTCCAAAATCACTGAAGATGGTGAGTGCAGCCATAAAATTAAAACACGCTTACTCCTTGGAAGAAAAGTTATGACCAACCTAGACAGCATGTTAAAAAGCAGAAACATTACTTTGCCAACAAAGGTCCATGTAGTCAAAGCTATGGTTTTTCTAGTAGTCATGTATGGACGTGAGAGTTGGACTATAAAGAAAGCTGAGTGCCAAAGAATTGATGCTTTTGAACTGTGGTGTTGGAGGAGATTCTTGAGAGTCCCTTGGACTGCAGGAGATCCAACCAGGCTAAAGATCAGTCCTGGGTGTTCATTGGAAGGACTGATGTTGAAGTTGAAACTTCAGTACTTTGGCCACCTGATGCGAAGAGCTGACTCATTTGAAAAGACTCTGATGCTGGGAAAGATTGAAGGTGGGAGGAGAAGGCAATGATAGAAGATGAGATGGTTGGATGAAATCACCGACTTGATGGACATGAATTTGAGTAAGCTCAGGGAGTTGGTGATGGACAGGAAGGCCTGGCATGCTGCAGTCCATGGGGTCACAAAGAGTTGGACACAACTGAGTGACTGAACTGGATACATGTGTATGTATGGCTGAGTCCCTTTGCTGTCCACATGAAACTATCAAAACATTGTTCAATTCAGTTCAGTTCAGTCGCTCAGTCGTGTCCGACTCTTTGTGACCACATGAATCACAGCACGCCAGGCCTCCCTGTTCATTACCATCTCTTGGAGCTCACTCAGACTCATGTCCATCGAGTCCATGATGCCATCCAGCCAAAAAGTTTTTTAAGAAAAGGAGAAAGAGGATGTGCAGGATTGTGGTTGACACATGAGCTCTGGAGTTAGGCTTTCTGGATTTGAACCCAGCTTCCTGAGGAATCCCCCATCTGCTGAACTCAGGCAAAGGAAGGGCATTTAAACTTAGAGACAGTCACCCAGTTATGGGAGTAAAGATGAATAAGGCTTTCAAAAAGTAACCATGGCTGGCAGCTGTATCCCCAGAACTCATTCCTAAAATAAGGTGTGAGTCAAGTGCTCCGTTGATTCACCATTTTGAGACAGCTCTCTAAAACTTACAGTCGTGATTTCCCACAGAATCATCTCACTGCAAATGAGAACATAAATCCTGTTGAAAAAAGAGAAGGGAAGAAAGGGCCAGAGGATATTTCTAATAGAATCTAATGGTTTTTAAATCTTTACCTGTGATATTCTCTCCTGAAAAGTTATTGTATAATAAGGCACAGTATGAGTGGCATAAATTGAGGAGATGCCCTGTTATGAATTGTCTTATTGCAAGAAAGAACAAAAGTTTCATTTACTAATTTTGTTTTCACCTTTATTTTAATGAACAATGTTTGACCTACTTATCGACTTATTCCACACTGGTGTTAAGAATTTAGCTTGTGATTTTAGTCACTCCTGTTAAAATAATAATGGCTTTCCTCACTCCTTCCAGAGACTTTGTCAAAAAATGTTATTTTTTCCACCTCAAATATAGATCTGGCCTACAAATACTGAAGTGATAATTAGGGCTTGTGCAAGATTGTTTCATTTGAAAAATTAGCTGCCTTTTTTTTTAAAAAAAAGGATTTACTTTCCAAATTGTTCTGGTTTGAGCGTATAGCTAAAAAAAGGCATTTTAAAGTGATGGCTTACATAAATGATTTAAGTAAGAAATGAGTGAGAGGAGAAATGAAAAATATTATTTATTGACCCCTTTGTGTTTCTGGTTATAATTTTTATAAATGCATTTTTGCTAGTATCATTATTGTAGTTTGAGCATGTGACATATATAGGTCTCCTAAAATTAGAATATATTCAGATTTCCCCGTAGCCTTTCACAAGGCCCCTCGAAAATCCAGGTGCACAACCAAAAATTAGTAAAAGTGAGAGACTGTGATTGCCAAGGTATTGAAAATTTCTTTCTGGCGAGAGGCCACCATAATCAAAAGAAACTGCCCTAGCAACATTAGTTAAGGTGAACTCTTGTGAGAGTTTTAAAGTATGAATCATATTTCTTTTTTGTTCAGGTGAGCTGTTGCCATTTCTAATACCTCTTCCAGAACTCGGTTCCTCATTCCATAAAATAAAAATTTCACACATCTTTCTGCCATTTCCATTCCTATGTCCCCCAAATTTTTTCACAAGTATCCTCTCTCCACATTCCTCCATAGGCCACATCCTTCTCTTACTCCAGGCATTTGCTCTGGCCTCTCTTGTTGCCTGGAATGCCCTCCTCATCCTTCTTTATGTGGCTCATTTTCTGCCTTCTTGGTGAAGCTTGTTCTCTACTATAGCAGATATTACCTCATTACATTGTGATTAGCTGTACACCTGTCTCCTCCAGTAGATCGTGAGCACCTCATGGGACCTTGTCCTGTTCATCTCTGTATCCTCTGCCCATGCACACAAATGCCTGCCATACAAGAGGTGCTCATTAAATGATGTTTGAGTCACTGAGCCAGAAGGTTAAAATATGAGCATCATTTTGCAGGCTTAGAAATGTTCTGCCCATGTTAGTTGCTTGACATTATCCTGCCATAGTCTAAGAAAGTGAAAAATGCCTTGTGTTCAGTGGTTCTTCCTGATGGCTTTATGATTGAGTTCTTGATTGGGCCTTGCTTGGAGAGGCTGGATAGCCTGCCACCAGATGTTCTGTAATTCCCTTCTTTATTACAGTGACTAGTTTCCTCTGATTTCTCTGGGATCACTTTATTTCAAGGTGTGCCTTTTAATGCTGGCTGGAATAGATAGCTTTTATTCCTCAGCTAAAGGAGAACAAGCCATATGGTAGTTAAGTAGATTTGCAAAGGATTATAAATTGGTGGCAAATAAACTGGCCTTTTAAATGCAACAGCCTGATAAGGCAGGAGAGAATTGGCATAGCAAATACACAAGTGCAGAGGAGTATTAAAGGTGTACTGAGTGGCATGGAATTAAGATCATGTGTTGCATTTAACAAAGTACACCCAATAAAAGGGGTTTGATCTAGTGCCCAATAACCCAGAATAATGAGAAAGCTGTAGGTTAATGTGTGTACTTTGAGGTCTTTATCGTAGGAAGAAAGAAAGATTGAGCTAAATCATGTCCAACTCTTGTGACCCTATGGACTGTAGCCTGCCAGGCTCCTCCGTCCCTGGGATTTCCCAGGCAAGAATACCAGAGTGGGTTGCCATTTCCTTCTCCAGAGGATCTTCCCGACCCAGGAGCTGAATGCAGGTCTCTAGCACAGCAGGCAGATTCTTACCACCTAAGCTATGCAGTAAGAGTGGTTGTAGAACATCCAGCAACTGATGTAGACTTATAGCACATAAGGGCTGAAAAGAAAACTAGGCATCGCTTAAAGTTCACCTGTTACATTTTAGAGATAAAATGGCCTTAAGTGGTTCATGTAAGAGCATAGTACAAGAAGATATTCCAGCTAAAACCCAGAGTCTATATCTTTTGACTCCAAATCCAGTTCTTTATTTCACACTGTGCTATCTTCTTAAGGAGATATCAGAGAAAGAGTGGTTGTAGAACATCCAGCAACTGATGTAGACTTATAGCACATAAGGGCTGAAAAGAAAACTAGGCATCGCTTAAAGTTCACCTGTTACATTTTAGAGATAAAATGGCCTTAAGTGGTTCATGTAAGAGCATAGTACAAGAAGATATTCCAGCTAAAACCCAGAGTCTATATCTTTTGACTCCAAATCCAGTTCTTTATTTCACACTGTGCTATCTTCTTAAGGAGATATCAGAGAAATTATGTATGGACAAAAGTCCTTCTCTTACAAACTATTGACATCAGTAAATTACTTTTTTTCTGTCATTCATAGTCATTTTTCTTTAATGGTAGGGGGGAAATTCTGCCTAAAATATCAGGGTGCTTTTTAAATTGTCACTCTTAACTTTTCAAATATGCTGTTGAGTTTCAGGGATGAGCTGTATATGCTCAGAAGACATTTTAGATGCAGGACCTTGATCAGCTTTATTCCCTTTAGTTTTCAGTTAATCTGTGAATGAACACCTCAGAGTTAGGACTAGCCCTGCTTTCCTAGTGATGACTAGAGGTTAAAATTCAATTTGTTGGAAGAAAACTGAAAACTGAAGCCAAATCCAGCCTCTTTGGTACCCAACACCAAATTAAGTTTCGGAGACGGGGTTTGGGGTGAAGTAGAAAAGAACAGCTTTATTGTTTTGACAGGCAAAGGGGGCCACAGTGAGCTAATGCCTTCAAAACTGTGTGTGCCCATCTGGAGTGGGTAGTGAAAAGTTTTATAGTAATGCTTCAAAGAGGGATGATCATCTCATGGACATTCTTCTGATGATTCGAGTCAGTGTCATCAACCTTCTGGTTCCAACTGAGTCCGGGGTCTATGTGCTTGTGAGCAGCATCCCATTAATTTCTCTCAGCTGGTGGGGTTTTTAGTATATTCAAAACAGCTCAAATATATTGTTACATGTATCCTTTAATGGGGAACCAGGAGCTTGCTCCAAGGCTGCACTATTGTTTCTCTGACCGTTTGTTCCTCTCTTGTCTCTGCATCCCTTCCCTGTTTTTGAACCTGTTCATTGGAAGTAGGGGGGAAGGTCATGGATGCTGAATGAAACCTATTTCCTGCAATCAAGAGATGGGTAACACCAAAAGACTTTCCTACCCCGGATTCCCACAGGGTCCTGCTCAGTATCAGAACAAGTGATGCCAGCTGTAAAACTGATTGTTTGTCTCTGCCAGTTGTCCTAAGGGAGGAGTCATTTGATCTTAATGCTAAAATCAGAGCTGAGACTGTGATGAATATGTTTGAATGTCTTTTAGGACTTAAAGGTCTAGTTTTAGAAATTGAACTACAGAGAGAGGAAAGAAGATGTTTTGAAGTTTATTTTTGCACCTTATGACTATTTTTATTATACTAAATCAGAGAAAGCAAATAGCATTTTAATTTTCTTAATCAAATAAACAGGGTTCCACTTTGCTTGGCCTACCAAACTCCTCGGTCCATGGGATTTTCCAGGCAAGAGTACAGGAGTCAGGTGCCATCGTCGTTGCTTACTGCTTCCTAAAAATGAAAGCATATTGAGAACATATCAAAGTTTAAGTGAAAAATAAAGCTCATATTCAAAATGGCATATGCTAAACGATTTAGAAATTGAGTCATTCACAAACTGAATTCGAGTCACAATCCTGTTGGGTTAGGCAGCTATTATCTGTGTTCTGGAAATGTTAGAGTTAAGCCCAATTCTCCTTTGAAGTTTCTGTGTTAAATACTGTGCTCTTGCATTATAAAAAGCTCCAAGGATGATTAACAGGCCCCCGACCAAAGGAAACAGTCTTAAAAAGTAACCTTTTAAAGTTTTAGCTGACATCACTAATAGGCAGTTTATCTGTGGCTATAAAACCCAGCACAAACTTTTTTTCTCTCCTTGTTTCTCCATAACTCTCTTCATTGAAAATTGTTCCTAGTTAATTCTATTAACTATATCATGTCTCGCTGTTTTTCTTGGAGTGTGTGATAATGGTGTAATTTTTCTTACTGTTATAGATAAGGCTGGTGCTTTGAATGAATGTGTTGGAGGTATTTTAATTCCTTTGGGTAGATGTTCTCATTTTAATTATTTCTTTGGATTTGCTACAGCCTAATATTTTCTTTTAGAAAAAGATAGGGCAAATAAAACTGGATATTTATAATACTTACTGAATGTTAATAAATCACATACTTAGTGAAGGTTGGCATTTTTTGCTTAAATAGAAAGTGTGAAGGCAGAATGCCATCATGGTCTAGACTATCTGGATGTTGTATTAGTCAGTGGAAATGAAAATAATACTTATCATAAGCTGCATTTGAATTTGTTTAAAAAACAGTTCAGTTCTACATAAACTATTGCATTAGTCCATGAAGTAAGTAATGTTTTTACTGTTTTTTTTTTTTATCAATATGTCCTATTAATTTTGCTGCTAGTCACAGTTTTAATAAATAGAATTATTTTAGGTGAAGCTTTTCTCCTAATGAGTTCAAACTCATCCCATTTTCCACCTCATCCTGTAGTTCTAAATGAGACATTGTAGGGAGAAAGAACTGTTTTTATTTTGTAATGAGGAACATTAGGTTGAAGGGGATTATCATAAACTTAGGTTGAACAATAGAAGAAAGGAAGATTCTTTCACTGTTCTCTGGGTGCTACTGCTAAGTCACTTCAGTCGTGTCATTTGATAAATATACTGTTTAATTTTTATACATTTTGTTCCAGATATTATAAAGTAGCTTATAAGGCACAGAAAATACACAAGATAACATCAGTTAAAAGTAAGGCTCTACAAAGAAAGAAAAGCAATGGTAGGGCTTTAGAATGGAGCGAGGACGAGACTGAAAAATTATACCGTAATAGCAAGTGCAAGATATCAAATAAAAATTATAGGACTTATAGTTAGAAGTACAACTAATTTTTTTAAATTTATTTTTTGTTTTCTATTGGAGTATAGTTGATTTGCAATGTTGTTTTAGTTTAAGATGCACAGCAAAGTCATTCAATTATACATACATACATTATACATTTTGTTCCAGATATTATAAAGTAGCTTATAAGGCACAAAAAATATACAAGATAACATCAGTTAAAAGTAAGGCTCTACAAAGAAAGAAAAGCAATGGTAGGGCTTTAGAATGGAGCGAGGACGAGACTGAAAAATTATACCGTAATAGCAAGTGCAAGATATCAAATAAAAATTATAGGACTTATAGTTAGAAGTACAACTAATTTTTTTAAATTTATTTTTTGTTTTCTATTGGAGTATAGTTGATTTGCAATGTTGTTTTAGTTTAAGATGCACAGCAAAGTCATTCAATTATACATACATACATTCTTTTTCAGATTTATTTTCCCACATAGGTCATTACAGAACATTCAGTTCCCTGTTGTTGTTGTTGTTTAGTCACTCAGTCATGTGTGACTCTTTGTGACCCCATGGACTGCAGCATGCCGGGCTTCCCTGGCCTTCACTATCTCCCAGAGTTTGTTCAAATTCATGTCCATTGTGTTGGTGATGCCATCCAACCAACTCATCCTCTGTCTACCTGTTCTCCTCATGCCCTCAGTCTTTCCCAGAATCAGGTCAGGGTCTTTTCCAGTGAGTTGGCTCTTCACAGCAGGTGGCAAAAGTATTAGAACTTCAGCATCAGTCCTTCCAGTGAATATTTAGGACTGATTTCTTTTAGGATCGACTGCTTTGATCTCCTTGCTGTCCAGGGGACTCTCAAGAGTCTTCTCCAACACTACAATTCAGAAGCATTGATTCTTTGGCGCTCAGCCTTGTTTATGGTCCAACTCTCACATCCATACATGACTACTGGAAAAACCATAGTTTTGACTCTCTGGGACCTTCCTCAGCAAAGTGATGACTCTTCTTTTTAATATGCTGTCTAGGCTTGTCATTGCTTTTCTTTCAAGGATCAAGTGTCTTTTAATTTCCTGGCTGCAGTCACTGTCCACAGTGACTTTGGAGCCCAAGAAGATAAAGTCTGTCACTGTTTCCATTGTTTTTCCATCTGTTTGCCATGAAGTGATGGGACTGGATGCCATGATCTTCATTTGAATGTTGAATTTTAAGCCAGATTTTTCACTCTCCTCTTTGACCTTCATCAAGAGGCTCTTTAGTTTCTCTTCACTTTCTGCTTTTAGGATGGTGTCATCCGCATGTCTGAGGTTATTGATATTTCCCCCAGCAATCTTAATTCCACTTTGTGATTCATCCAGCCTTGCATTTCACATGATATACTCTACATAGAGGGTTTCCCAGGTGGTGCTAGTGCTAAAAAATCCTCCTGCCAGTGCAGGAGACATAAGGGACAGGGGTTTGATCCCTGGGTCTGAGAGATGCCATGGAGTAGGGCACGGTAACCCACTCCAGTATTCTTGCCTGGAGAATCCCATGGACAGAGGAGTCTGGCGGGCTCAGCCCATAGGGTCACAAAGACATAGAAGTTAAATAAGCAGGGTGACAATATACAGCCTTGACGTACTCCTTTCCCAGTTTGGAACCATGTCTGTAACACATTGTTCCATGTCCAGTTATAACTGTTGCTTCTTAACCTACATATAGATTTCTCAGGAGGCAGGTAAGGTGGTCTGGTATTCCTATTTCTTTAAGAATTTTCCGCAATTTGTTGTGATCTACACTGTCAAAGGTTTTAGCGTATTCAGTGAGGCAGAAGTGTATGTTTTCCTGAAATTCCCTTGCTTTCTCTGTGATCTAGTGGATGTTGCAATTTGATCTCTGGTTCCTCTGCCTTTTCTAAATGCAGCTTGTACATCTGAAAATTCTCAGTTCATGTACTGTTGAAGCCTAGCTGAAGGGTTTTGAACACTGCCTTGCTGTCATCTGAAATGATGTGAAAATTACCACACACATGCAATTGTGCAGTAGTCTGAACATTCTTTGGCATTGCCCTTCTTTGGGATTGGAATGAAAACTCACCTTTTCCAGTCCTATGGCCACTGCTGAGTTTTCCAAATTTGCTGGCATATTGGGTACAGAACTCTAACAGCATCATCTTTTAGGATTTGAAATAGTTCAGTTGGAATTCCATCACCTCCACTAGTAATGCTTCCTAAGGCCCACTTGACTTCACACTCCAGGATGTCTGGCTGTAGGTGAGTGATCATTCCACTGTGGTTATCCGGGTCATTAAGATCTTTTTTGTATAGTTCTGTGTATTCTTGCCAGCTCTTCTTAGTCTCTTCTGCTTCTGTTAGGTCCTTATTGTTTCTGTCCTTTATTGGGCCCACTTTTGCATGAAATGTTCCCTGGGTATCTCTATTTTCTTGAACAGATCTCTAGTCTTCCCATTCTGTTGTTTTCCTCTGTGCTATATAGTAAATCCTTGTTGATTATCTATTTTGTATATAATAGTGTATATGGTAATACCAAACTTCTAGTTTTTCCACCCCCCCATAGTACATGTAATTTAAAGGAATATAATGATCAAGTGAAGTACAACTATTCTTGCTATTAAAACTAGACAGAATTTTATCTTAGGCACTCTGTTGTTGTTTTTAATTTTTTTTAAAAAATTTATTTTTTAATTGAAGGATAATTGCTTTACAGAATTTTGTTGTTTTCTGTCCAACATCAACATGAATCAGCCATAGGTATACATATGTCCCTTCCCTCTTGAACCTCCCTCCCATTTCCCTTTCCATCTCACCCCTCTAGGTTGATACAGAGCCCTGTTTGAGTTTCCTGAGATGTAATACAAATTCTCATTGGCTGTTTGTTTTACATATGGTAGGCATCCTGTTTTGATTGGAAGGGAAAACTCTTTATAACTGTGGTGTAGGTTTTCTCCAAGAGCAACTATTCTTGGAGCATTAAAAGACTGGTTGGGCTCCTTAATCTTTTTTTTTTTTTTTTTTTTTGCTCAAAGTTTTGCTGAATCCTTAGAGGTCATGAGCTTAAGATTGTCTTCTAAGATGCAAATGGGAATGTAGATGTTCAGAATTGTCTGTTGTACCCAGATCCTTGCCTCTTAACCACAGTGCACTCAGGATGTATTCCCTGTCTTCATTTAAGGGCTTGATAAAGATATTGAACAGGATAGGACCAGACAGCAAAGTGTTACCAAGTCCAAGCTTGCTCTGCTCGTCGCACAATAGGCCAATAAATCGGAGAAGAGTTGTTGAGGCAAGGAATATGACTTTATTCAGAAAGCTGGCAGAGTAGTGTCTCCAAAAAACAATCTTATCAGAGTCTTAGGGAAGGGAGTAAGGGAGTAAAATAAAATGGCCATTAATTTTGCAGCATCTCCTGGAATGACCAGACTTGGAGAGGGGATGTGTTAATTTTTTTTCTTCCTGTAGCCATCCAAGGGTAGACTGGGTTCTGAATAATAGCACTTTGGTTTAACATTGAGGCAGAGAGGCAGGCCATTATGTATAGACAGTATCCTTTTAGTGAACAGAAGCAGTGAGAAGGAAAGGTTAAAATAAAACAGATGCAACATTTAGTCAGATTTTATTCTTCCCTGTAACAAAAGCACTAGAATAGGGGTTCTTTTTTAATGTAGGGGTCTCACTGAGGCTGGAGAGTAGAAATGGGTTGATGTTTATAGACAAATCCTCCATAATCCTTAGAGGGATTCTACAGGTCAGTAAATATTTTCATGTGTGGACAGATGTTGTAGCTTTCATCAGATTCTCTTAAGCAAGTACTTATTTCCCTCAAAGTTAAGAACCACAGTATCAGAGGCCTCTAAGACGTTGTCAAGCCATCCAGTAGTTTTGTGGTCCTTCTGTTATCTTTCTGTCTCTACATCAGAGCAGGCTCCCTGTTTTCTTCATTGTTGTATCTAGTAGGTGCTTAATACATATTTGTTTATTTAAAGTGAATGAAACCAAGTCACATTTTCTCAATATGTCTGTAAAACTGTGGTGTTATCAACAGAGTTGGTCAGGTGCTTTGTGAAATCATACTGTGTGCTTTTCTCTTGACTTAGCAACGTACTAGCTAGATCTGCAAATTAATGATGTTCACTTGGCAGGGCTTGGTGTGGGGAAAAAACTTGTCCTGGGATCTAACGATATTCTTTCCTCTGTTTATGACATTGTGGGCCATTTGTTCAATAATCTTGCCCCTGCCCCACCACGCAACTTGGATCTTAGTTCTCTGATCAGAAATCACTCCTGCAATGAAAGTGCATCTTCTTAACCCCTGGACCACCAGTGAAGTCTCAATAATTCATTAGCACACTCTTGTGAATAGAGCCCCAGTTTGAAAAGGATTATATTTGCCTTTCTATATGCTGACATCTGTGCCATTTTTTACTTGACTGTAATTCTGTGACCATATTTTCAGGCTCTTTAAGAATCCTGACTTGTAATTTTTGCGACTCTATAGCCTAGAATTAATTTGGAGAATCTAGGTGTATCTTCTTGGAATTCAATTCCTTCTTAGCCATATTAGTTCTTCCCTTTTCTCCTCCCTGATGGTGAAGCCAGAAGTGAAATGGAATTGAGCTGCCGTGCTTTCTTCTGTCTTCCATCTCCAGAGGTTGTGATTACCATGTCTGAATTCCCCATCAGCAGCAACAGAATCACCCCAGAAACCACTCTGCCATAATCTTTAGTATTTGGACATGTCTCACCTCATTACAATTTGTACTTTTTGACCTTCCTGTTAAAGTTTCACGTGACCTCCTTTTGTCTTAGGTCATGTGTGTCTCTCTTTTGTATGAGCTTTTTTTTTAAATTGAAGTGTAGTTGATTTACAACGTTGTGCTAATTTCTGCTGCACAGCAAAGTTGTACACATATGTTCATTCTTTTTTATATTCTTTTCCATTATGCATTATCCCAGATTGGATATAGTTAGTTCCTCGTGCTCTACAGTAGGACCTTGCTGTATAGTTTGCATCTAAATGTAATAGTTTGCCTCTACTAACCCCCAATTCCCAGTCCATCCCCCGCCCTTCCTTCTCTCCCTTGGCAACCACAAGTCCGTTCTCTATGTCTGTGTGTCTGTTTCTGTTTGTAGATAGCCTTTTTAAAATACAAGAAGACACACTGCTATCCATGGTACCGTATTCTTTCTTTGCATACCGTGTTCTCGTTGTCAAGATGATCCATTTTCATACTGTCAGAATGGGGGTTTTGAGCGCCTTACATCCCTCATAGGCTTCTGTCATTTACAGTTTCTGACCGCTTGATCCTGATCTTTGTTTTCATCCTCGCAACTTTTCAAAATCTACCTCCCTTCAAAAACTAAGATCCATTTTTGTGTGTATCTTAAGATCCAGTTCCTGGCTTATTACAAATTCCAGTTTTACACTGTCACTTTCTTTCAGGGTTTCCATCATTTCTACTTTACCAAGGAATTTATCTTTATTGGTTAAAAGTCCAGAATCATGGTTTCTCTCACTGTTTCATTCTGAAGAATAGAACTTGTCAGAAGGCAATATAGAATTCATCAGAAGAATATGATGAACAGAGGATGTTCTAATAATTGACATTTTCCATGATATCACCCTTTTATATCACTGTCTTGTTTCTGAGCCACTTTTGTCATTTCTGTTAAAAAATATGCCATCTACATCTTTAGTTTGGTGAGCACTCCTGATTATATGTCCATTAGTGCAATATTCTTTCTCCTTTTAAAGTCACTTTAAATACATTTTGTCACATCATTGCTAGGTCAGTGGCTTCCCAGGCTTGTGCCTGTTTTCATGACATACCTTGTGCCTTTGAGCTTATTGTCATTAGATATTGGAGAATGCCCATTGGCCTGAGACATTCAGTGACTATGCTGTTACGTTTACAGCTGTTTGTAAGGTTGCAGTTGCATTAATAGCCACTCATCTTTTCAGTTTTTGTGCCTTTCTATAAAGAATCTAAGACCCCATGTATTTTTCCAGACCTTTTCAGCTTTAATGCCATTTTCTATTATATTTTTGTAGTAGTCAAATTATTCCCTAGGATGGATCTTAAGAAGCTCTGCACCTTCTTGCTCCTCTGGATGATTTTTCTCTGTTGGATTTGTGGGGAAGGACGCCCTTCAGGCCGACCCTCCTTTTGCTTCACATTTCCTCTTTCTCTTCCCCGTTTTTTCTTGGTTAAAGTAGTATACAGAACACCTCTGCATCTTCTGAATTTTTCTGTTATTGCTCATTGCTTCCCTTATCCATTTTTCTAGTCTTCCAAGGCTTTTTTTTTTTTTTTTGCTAATTTGGGTACTGGTGGCTTTTTTTTTTTTAATGTTTCTAGCCATTGTGGCTTGTTATTTGCTTTTTAAGTTTCCTGATAAGAGAAGAATATTCATCCTAAGTCTTTCTGAAGGCTAAGATGAGTCAGGAATAAAATCTGCAATGTGATTCCTCCCCTTCCTCCCACCTCCGACCTCACTTTATTTCACATGGTGAGGTTTGCAAGTGTGCAGCTTTTTCCGCTAATAGCCTTCAGGGTCAGGCACACTTTTGTGGCCATAACCGACTGAGGTTGTCACTAAAATAAAATAAGAAATAAGGAGATTATTACCTTGCTGCTTCTCTGTTACGTTACCTGAGATATAAATAATGTTTGCCAAGGAAAACTAAAAACACTGTCGCCCAAGGATGAATTCTTACCCTTCTCCGAGCTTTAAATTTTTGCAGAATTATAAAGTGGGAAGGGTTTAGGGCAGAGAAAGCAACCTTTTAAAACAAAGTTCAAATCAATAATAATTAACATTCACTGGCCTCTCTTCTCCTGCTAATAACTGAAGACAAGTACTAATTAGAGAAGCCTCAAGTGTCTGGATTTCTGGATGTGCCAGATGGCTGCATGAGAACTGTGCATCGTGCCAGGAAAAAGCCTGGGTTGCTCTTAGCTACCACCTCTCCTCCATTGTGATCTTGTCTGAGGACCCTTAAACATGCCCGTCACTGTGCACTGAGGCTTTTTCTTTGTTCTTTCTTCTCTTGTCTTACCCATTTCTGATTTCAGGAGATACATTTCTCCCATGCTTAGTGAGTGCTCTTGTGAGCTTTTTTTTTTACTTCTTCCTTAACAAACTCATTCTATTCGTCCTTTTCTTTTCAGATTTCCTTTGACTCATGTTTTTGTCTGATCTCACCAGATCCTTCCCTCTCTCCCCATTTGTTCTTTTTCAAGATCACACAGAATCAGCAGAGAACCTTTCAGTTGCTAACATTAAGATAGTTCTGCCTCTTCAGATTTTTTTTTGTAAACTCTTTTCACAAATTGTCTGAAAACATATGTTTCTTCTTCGGGTTTATACTTCAAATATTTTCTTCCTCTGGAATTAACTCTGCTAACCAACTCTGAGAAAGCTTTGATTTTTGTATAGAAATTTTCAATCCTGTTGAGTGTTGATATTGTTTTGACAAATGCTGCCCATGTGTTTTCCACAAGATGAAAATCATTCCTATTAGGATGACAAAACCTGGAACTGATTACGCTTAACCAAATTCTTGCTTTTCATTGGAGTTGTTTTACTGGGACACATTCTTTCACTTCGTTTGTTGTGAAAGTCATGATACAGTTGCCTTTGGTAAAGAAAATTGGTCTCGATTTAGTGGTTTTTTTGTCAGAACTTTCTCTGATGGAACCCAGAAGAAAGTAGAGATTGGTTACCATCATTTTTGGCTAAGTGAGAAGTATAACTTCTTTTCTTTCCCCATGTGTTTTTTGCTCCTGCTGAAGGGTCATTACAGGGAAACCAGTTAGGAAGCTGATGCAGTAATTCAAGCAAGAGATAAGAGGGCCTGATCTATTGGAACAACATAAGGCAGTGAGAATAATTTGCATTTTCTTAAAAAATGTAAACAATTATTTTACTTAAATTCGTAATGCTGTAAATGTTTTTAGAGTTTAGAAACCACAGTTTTTAGGGCTCTATTTTCTTTTTAACATGTCCTTTTGATACATAGCTAACTAAGCAATTTATCACATCCTCCACTTATGTATTTCCTGGTTTTAGAAACCATCTACTTGATGTCTATTGCAACTTAAAAAAAAAAAAACTTGCATGTTTTTCACCTGTTGATTATAAAAATAAAATTAAACAGAAATAACTTGTACTGTAACTTAGAGATAAAAATTAACATTTCAGTACTAGTTTCCTTTGGTTTTTCCTCTTAGTTTTTGTGGACATATAATAATTGTTAGAGCTAATATATTAGTCTGTCAGTCATGTCCAACTCTGTGATCCCCTGGACTGTAGCCCACCAGGCTCCCTCTGTCCATGGAATTCTCCAGGCGAGAATACTAGAATGGTTTGCCATTCCCTTCTCCAGGGGATCTTTCCAACCCAGAGGCTGAACCTGATACCATATATATTTTAGTGTTATTCTGTTGTTGATCCTTTAGGTTGTTCCCAACTCAGTTTTTAAAAAATTGTGTGTGTGTTTCTGGCTGCCCTGAGTCTTCATTCCTGTGCTCAGGCTTTCTCTAGTTACGACACGAGGAGAGCTGAGCTCGATAATTACCGTGTGTGGGCTTCTCATTGCGGTGGCTTCTCTTGTTGTGGAGTATGGGCTCCAGGTTTGCGGGCTTCAGCAGCTGTGGCTCACAGCACTGGCCCGGTAGTTGTGGCTCTCAGGCTTAGTTGATCCATGGCATGTGGGGTCCTCCTGGACCAGGAATTCAACCTGTGTCCTTTGCCTTGGCAGGTGGATTCTTGACCAGTAGATCACCAGGGAAGCCCCAACTCAATGTTATTTTAACAAATGCTGTGCCCAGTATTTTCATGAAAAGTAAATCTTCACACATATCCTCAATATAATAGCTTCATATATATCCTTAGAATAATACCCTGAGGATAAATTTTTTAAAGTCAAGAATTTCTTTGAAGGCTTGATTGAATAAGTGTAAAATGTGAATGAACCCTAATGGCTGAAATTTCTGGCTTGTTGAAGAGGTGGGGATAATGCTTAGTTGCTCTGCATTTCCTGTATCCACCTCCTGTTTACCTGATCCCTACCTTGGTTGCAGTAGATTAAAAAAGAATCAATATGCAGGAGGCCTAATAACCTGATGGATATGTAAAAAGTGAGGGCTATGTTCTTGATATGTCAGAGTATAGAGAAATTTGGAGGAAAAGATACAGAGCACAGTGATGGGGAGCCCCTTGCCTCCCCCTGATTCATTCTCAGATAGATGTTAGATATACATCTCTACTCACTCTTTCATTTTTGGATTCCCACATGTTTACTGACTCTTCCTTGGAGTTTTGTTTGATCAGAGAAGATGGTTTTTATGTACCATGTCCTTGGTTTTTTTTCAGCTATTTGAGAGCAGTGCATAATAATGAAATTGACTCCTGTTAATCCCCATTATTCTTTCATTGTGGGAAGAGTATGACTTGGGCATACATGGTAGAATAGCATAAGGAGGGGTGCTTAACCTCAAAAACTTCTGAAGAGTTTAATTATTAGTTTAGGAGACAAGTATAATACAACTCCCTTTGTACAAGTCATTTCCTTTGCAGATAGTTCTTCGCTTTGGGTATGACATCTATTAAACTGAGTACTCTCAGTCTTCAAGATAATATTTTTTCTTGGCACTGGAAAGATAATTTTTTGATCTCAACAATGTTGATCTTAGTTTTCTTGATCCTTTTTACTCTGAGGGTTTTTTTTTTTTTAATTTGGATATAAAACTTTTTCTTTTGTTCTTTTTAAAAATGACTTTTAAAATAGCAGACTGACTTGGGACATTTGGTATTGCTATAAAGTACCCTTTTGCTCTATGAATAACTTTAATTTTTAGAATTTATAGTTATTAGTTAATATTTTCTTTTTTCAAATTTCCATGTTGAAATTAATAATCAATCTTAAAGGAAAATTATTTCAGCAATTGCAGTTCTATCACGATCCTAGGAAGCTAATAACAGGAATAATTTAAAATGGTTACAAATAGCATTTGTGTCTATATTTAAAAAGCAATTGACCAAGCAGATGTTGTTACAGATTTTTGTCTTTGATATGATAAATTTCCATTAATTTTGAAAATCTGGCTTTAAGGGATGTGCTTTCAGATTTTGCATAGTTGAGCTGCAATTTGTGAAAGTTCAAGCAGCTGTACTGACAAACGTTTGACAAATTTGTAGCTGAGGCTGTTTTAAGCAAAGTTCTAGAACTTTATGTTCTCTGGTTTATGTTCAGGCCATGTATTTGAATTTCTTCTCTTTTTGTGGGTCTAGAAGTTTGTGTATATGTATGTTTGTGTGTATTCTTTCTCTCTGATGTATATGTAGAGTTATATATGTATATTTGTATGTATATACATACATATATTTTACATTGTGTGTCCAACCTAAGTTGGAGGTAAAGATGCATATTCTTCATTTTTTTAATAAAAATATTCAATTTAAACTCTCATTATTTAATTTAAAATGTTTTTCTCTTTGCTTAGGTTGAAGAAATTGTCGATATTGGATCATTTCTCCAGAAGACATTCATATTCCTAAGATTTATGTACATCGCCTTATAAAGGGAGAAAAATATGAGAAAAGAATTGAGGTAATTGACTTACCTTGTTTGTCAGTATTTATGGATCTGACTGTCAGAGAGATGTGTCCCTGGAGCTATTCCAGATGATAAGGAATTAAAGCTGAACAGAAGGTCGTGCTTTGAATCTTAATAGACGCTTCTCATGTGTCCATCTTGAGGGGACGTCTGTGTGATTGTCTAGATTAGCAGTGCCTTGTGTTTACAACATGTATATCACTAAGTTACATGATTCTCTAGACTGCGTCTTCCAGGCTTTTGTAACTGTTCTGATTTATAATGCGTAGTTTTGGATGGCCGTCCTGCAATAATCAGGTCTTGGGTGCTTTACCCCTGCTGGACTCTTAGTGTTTGAGTGTTCAGAGCTAACTATCTTGATGTCTTTTCATGTTTTCCCACAAGTGCTGGGCTCTGAGCAGCTGGTGGATAGGTATGAGATCATGGTAAGAAGAGGCTATCAGGAGTGTTGGAGGTATGCTAAGGCTGCTGAGAGCATGAAGATCAGCTGGATCAGAGTCGATATTAAGATTCAGAAATGTGTAGGCATCAGCAACAGAATAGACAAGCAGTGAGAGATACCAGAGATTCAGAGATGCCCTCTACCTGTTGACATTAAACAGGAAGACACTGCAATCTCAAACTAATGTCAGGGGCCAGGGATCAAAAAGAGGACATTTGTAAACAGGGACCAGAGCCTGTGTCAAAGAGATCTAGTGATGGAAATAGTTTCCTGCCTGGTTTCTGGATATTTCTGTGATTTCTGTGATGCACTTATAGCAAAACCAGTCTGGACTCTGCAGGTGGAAATAGGAGATTGATAGCAGCAATACTTGGTAAACACATTCTGGTAGCCCCACAAAAAAAACGAGTCGAAAGGTCTATTTGTTTTCTTTGTTCCAGCTCCATCCCTGAGCACCTGAGGAGAATTCAGCTGTAGGACTCTTAAGAGTAACAGTAATAGCACCCCCTGTGACAGTAACGGAGGACTTACTCGCTTCAGAGATAGAACAAGTGTATCTTCGTCTTCAAACACATCTGACCTTTCATTTACTTCCTAAAGAATTATTTCTGTCATCAAATGTCATCCATGCTACTCTTCTTTTGTTAAAAAAAAAAAACAAAACCATCCATATTATATTGCAGATTTGTTTCCTGTTAGTAGTAGGGGAGAGTTAAAAATTTTTCCAATACAGTTTCATATTTCAGCAATGATAAAATACAAGGCATACCTCAACCATGAATAATTTGTTTATTTTAAAGCGTTTATCAATCCGGAAAGAGGAAGATATAAAAACCACACCTGGTAAACCTGGAGATAATGTCAGAGAACGTATCATCAAGCGGGCAGCTCTTGAATTTGAGGACGGCATGTATGGTATCCTTTATTCCTTCTGCGGCTGAGCAAATACTTAGCCCTTTTTAATTATTCATCAGGTTACCAGACTTTGTGCATAGGGATTCTTTTCTAGTTCATTGTAGCTTCTAAAGCAATTGATCAGTTTTTACAAAATGTGGCATGTAACCTAAAGATATAAATATAAATTAAATTGAAATTATAATCCTTTTACCTTCTTGAAGCAAAATAGTGACTGAAAATTTGCTTAGCTATTCTCTGATATACAGTGAATTTCAGTTTAATTTGGCATTTTGGCTAAAGTTAATTGGAAAAAGAGATTACCTAGGATGAAGGTTTAAATTCTCAGAAGTACTAGTTATAACCAATGCTATTTGCTTTCTCTGTGTTCTGACATTTACATACTCATTTGAAACATAAGATCCAACTTCTTAACAGCCTCTTGTTTCCCATGACAAAGATCCCTGTGAGTGTACCCTTTTATGGCTGTTTTGTATTCAATGAATGATTCAATTCTGCTTTAGATATTTTGTCAAGAAAAGGGTAGATAAAGTGATTTTGAATGTGTTTAAATGTCAGTGAGTCTGCCGCTTTGCTAATTTTCGAGATGTTAACCATTGAACTATATACTACAAATAATATATATAAATTCAAATAATGTGTGATAAGGTAAATATTTGTTGAATGGTGAATACAGTAAAGCCATACATAAAGTCCTGGGATAGGAGTAGAAACATGACATGTGTATCCATTCTCTGAACTTCCTCTGGTCCATAGAAACCTTCTTTTAGACTGATATTGACTGGGAAAACTCCCTTTTTTTACTTTCTTCTCACCTCCATCACTTCATTTTTTTTTTTAACCTTTCAGCATATGCATTGGTTTATGGTGGGAATTCACACAGGGAAGAGAATATTATAGTGCCTCCTTTTTCAGCTCCCATATCAGCAAGATACAGAGTCAGCCTAACTGGCTGAGCAGATGAAAGACTGTCTGTGGATTTTCTTTTTACCTCCAGTCAACTGGTTTACCATTGACATTTTTTAACACTGACTAAATGATAACTCTGATTTCAGATGTATTGACTTCTCTTCTAGGTATCCTTTATTCACTATCATTGTATTGCCTATGAAAAATATTTGCAAGTCAGTTCATATAATGGTCTTTCCACAGCACCTACTCTTTTTCAACCCAAATTGCATGGACATTTTTCCTCTCTGGCGTTGGACTCACTAAATAATATTAAAGAAGTGAAAATTGCAGCACATAATAAGAAAGTTGAAGTATAAAACTTGTAATTTAGATTGCCCTTTCTTGAAAATAACCTGCTCATAATGGAATCAATACCTCAGTCTGTTACATGCATCGCTGTGAGAAACACAATTAACTCTATGCTAGATGGTTTGGTAGGAGGTAATCCAAGTAGCTATCATCATACTTTCATAGACTCAGTATATTCACTAGAGATGACCTGGCACATTGGGTTGTTTTGCTGGCCTTTGTAGTTTATAATATGGTACCATATACACACTTTATCTTTTCTGGCCTTGATTCTTAAAGCACTCCCTGTTCTTAGAATCTCATCAGAGGACTGTTATTCTTTAATTAGGTCAGGGTCTGTGGTGTTCAGTAGTGGACAGCATGGACAGCAGTTCTAGACAGTGTCAGCTGTTTTTTGTTTTTTTGTTTTTTTTTCTTTTGGACCATGCTGTGTAGCTTGTGGGGTCTTAGTTCCCTGACCAGGAATCAAGCCCAGGCCCACAGCGGTGAAAATGCCAAGTCCTAACCACTAGATGCCAGGGAATTCCCACAGTCAGTATTTTGATCTGGTCAGCTGCTTTGATCTTGAGAGGCAAGATCAAGTTCACACCACTGCACACAAGTCAGGACTTTGATGTCTGAAGGTTTATTTAATAGCCTCAGTTAGCTCTTTTAGAAAAATTTATTGAAGTATAGTTGACTTACAGTATTGTATTTAGTTTCTGCTGCACAGCAAAGTGACTCAGTTATGCATATATAGATTCTTTTACAGATTATTTTCCATTATGGTTTGTCATAAGATATTGAATATAGTTCCCTGTGCTGTACAGTAGGACCTTGTTTTTTATCCATTCTGTATATAATAGTTGGCATCTGCTAATCCTAATCAGTTAGCACTTTGATGCTGTAGCTTAGCTTCTTTTTAATAGATGGTCTCAGATGTATTCACTGAAACTTAAGCATTCCCACCATCCTCTTCATGTCTTAGAGAAGATTCAGTTACCAATGGATGTTATTACAGTGACCCAAAGGAATCCATATAATTTAGGTAGACGTTTTAGTATTGTCAGAAAACTTTGTTAAAATTCAAACACAGAAGCCCCTTGTAGAATATTTTAATCATCTTTAGTCTCAGTTGGAGTTTCGAATAGTGAAAAATGCTTTTAAACAAAGCTCAGGCTGTGTTGTATCAGTCAGCAGTCATAGTACGTATATCATAATACATTAGTCCTAATACATAGTATATAAGTCATAATACAATCCAAAAATTTGCTAAATGTGTCTTACAGTAAAAATGACCTTTTGATTAGTTTTCTGAAGCCACTACTTTGATACCTTCATGGCGAAAGCCATGATTATTTGAGAGATTTTCTTTTTGAAAAAATTACAAAATAATACCTAGAGAGTGGTGGGAGAATGCATTCAGAAAAAGTGACTTTAAACGCTCTGTGCAAATAATTCATGTAGAAGATTTATGACATAATCTCTCTACCTTTTGTATGTTGGACCTTAACATCTTATTCCAGCCAATTTGGGCATAGGAATACCACTTCTGGCCAGCAACTATATCAGCCCCAATATGACTGTCCATCTGCAAAGTGAAAATGGAGTCCTGGGTTTGGTAAGACAGAAATTAAAGTTTTATTTATCCAGTCTTGATGGAAAATAAGATATTTTATATAGTGCAGTCTTCTTAGAGTTGTTAGCTTAGATTTTCCAATCTTAGTTTTCTTTATCTTCATAATAAAATATTTAACTTTTCCCATAAAGTGGTAGTACTTATGAACATGTCCTGTCATATTTTATGGAGTAGATGGTAGTTTCCCAACTCCATGAGTTTTTCAGTCACTCCTCATTTATCACTGTATAAGCTTCCATTTCCCCTATTACACCCACTTCAGAGACCTCACACCAGCCTGTTCAGGTAAACTATTAACCTTTGTGTGACTGCACAAGATAATGAAGGTTATTAATAATTCTGCATTAAATAAAAATCAGCAAGTCTCAGCATAAGAAACTGAAGAGTAACATCTCTATTGATCCTTTAGAACAGGACATTTTTTCAGTTGGCTAACTCGAAAGTTCTCATGTCATAATCATTTTGAGACTGTGTTGTTCAAAAGGGTAGAATTTTCCCTTTCTCAAGAATAACTTTCCAAATGGGCTCAGTATTCTCATAGAAGTTGACCATTCCTTTTATTTTAATATTTATTTAACATAAAATTAAATACTTCAGCTTCCTTTGTAACTTTTATTTACTTATAATTATGGCAGAAATTACTTATAGTCTGACAGTTTATAATATTCCTAATCTTTACTGTTTCTCAGTGAAAGGTTCTTGTTGAATTACAACGCCGGGATTCTTGGCCCCTGGAGAATTCAGTCCGGGGCCAGAGACGAGGCTTGATCGCTCAGAGCTTTTGTGTAACAAAGTTTTATTAAAGTATGAAGGAGATAGAGAAAGCTTCTGACATAGGCATCAGAAGCGGGCAAAAAGAGTACCCCCTGCTAGTCTTCAGCTGGATGTTATATAGTCACCAGCAGTCTGTTAATGAAAGAAAGGAATGTCTCAAAACTTCGAATGGCACCAGGCCCCTCACCCATAAGATGTATTTTGGGATAACCTTGGCTCCAAATGGTTTATCTTGGACTGTAAAATGATTAACTTGAATCTTGAAAAAAGGCAGAAAGGCAGATCACCATACAAATAGTTTCATTTATTTAGATTAGAGGAACACTATCGTAGTATAACATACTGGTTTATCAAGTAGGTTGTGGGCCCAAAAGGCAGAACTGACTTGAAGACAGAATTTGGGGTAAATGCACAGGATATTAGCATAGCTTAAGATAAACATTTCCATAAGAAAAAGGCAATGGTTAGCTTCAGGTGAAACCAGGTATCATTATGACAACACAGAATTTTGAGAGAAACCTCCTTTTAAATTTGTATAGAGAAGGAAAAAGTATCACTAGTTTGTTTCCTCCTGCCGCTTAAGAGAGATAACATGTCTGACACTTGCAGGCTGTTTCCTCCATTTGGAGACCCCTGGCCTTCCTGCCTGTTACCCTCTCATTAGTAGATCTTAACTGTTAATGCAGTACAAATCGTACATATGAAAAATGTATATCCAGCATTTAAAATATAAATTATGGTCATGAGCATGTAGTTGGTTCTGATTGAGGCAATGATTGTGACCATTTTCAAAAACACAAAAATGGTAATAGTCTGGATAAAAAAAGATTCATATTGCAAAGACTCACATTTTTCAGGTACCTTATAGATTATCTAGCATGATCAGATAGATCCCTCATTTTGAAGACAAAGGAAATAAGTTGATATGCATAACTATGATCACTGTTATAAAGAAATAGTTACACATGTCTAAAACATTAGTTACCATTTCAGTTTATTTAAAGAACACATTTTTGATCCCATTTTTTCAAAGTTTGTTAAAGTTTCACAGCCACTATTTCCTATTATTGAAGTATAGTTGACTTACAGTATTGTATTTAATTTCTGCTGCACAGCAAAGTGACTCAGTTATGCATATATAGATTCTTTTACAGATTATTTTCCATTATGGTTTGTCATAAGATATTGAATATAGTTCCCTGTGCTGTACAGTAGGACCTTGTTTTTTATCCATTCTGTATATAATAGTTGGCATCTGCTAATCCTAATCAGTTAGCACTTTGATGCTGTAGCTTAGCTTCTTTTTAATAGATGGTCTCAGATGTATTCACTGAAACTTAAGCATTCCCACCATCCTCTTCATGTCTTAGAGAAGATTCAGTTACCAATGGATGTTATTACAGTGACCCAAAGGAATCCATATAATTTAGGTAGACGTTTTAGTATTGTCAGAAAACTTTGTTAAAATTCAAACACAGAAGCCCCTTGTAGAATATTTTAATCATCTTTAGTCTCAGTTGGAGTTTCGAATAGTGAAAAATGCTTTTAAACAAAGCTCAGGCTGTGTTGTATCAGTCAGCAGTCATAGTACGTATATCATAATACATTAGTCCTAATACATAGTATATAAGTCATAATACAATCCAAAAATTTGCTAAATGTGTCTTACAGTAAAAATGACCTTTTGATTAGTTTTCTGAAGCCACTACTTTGATACCTTCATGGCGAAAGCCATGATTATTTGAGAGATTTTCTTTTTGAAAAAATTACAAAATAATACCTAGAGAGTGGTGGGAGAATGCATTCAGAAAAAGTGACTTTAAACGCTCTGTGCAAATAATTCATGTAAAAGATTTATGACATAATCTCTCTACCTTTTGTATGTTGGACCTTAACATCTTATTCCAGCCAATTTGGGCATAGGAATACCACTTCTGGCCAGCAACTATATCAGCCCCAATATGACTGTCCATCTGCAAAGTGAAAATGGAGTCCTGGGTTTGGTAAGACAGAAATTAAAGTTTTATTTATCCAGTCTTGATGGAAAATAAGATATTTTATATAGTGCAGTCTTCTTAGAGTTGTTAGCTTAGATTTTCCAATCTTAGTTTTCTTTCTCTTTATCTTCATAATAAAATATTTAACTTTTCCCATAAAGTGGTAGTACTTATGAACATGTCCTGTCATATTTTATGGAGTAGATGGTAGTTTCCCAACTCCATGAGTTTTTCAGTCACTCCTCATTTATCACTGTATAAGCTTCCATTTCCCCTATTACACCCACTTCAGAGACCTCACACCAGCCTGTTCAGGTAAACTATTAACCTTTGTGTGACTGCACAAGATAATGAAGGTTATTAATAATTCTGCATTGAATAAAAATCAGCAAGTCTCAGCATAAGAAACTGAAGAGTAACATCTCTATTGATCCTTTAGAACAGGACATTTTTTCAGTTGGCTAACTCGAAAGTTCTCATGTCATAATCATTTTGAGACTGTGTTGTTCAAAAGGGTAGAATTTTCCCTTTCTCAAGAATAACTTTCCAAATGGGCTCAGTATTCTCATAGAAGTTGACCATTCCTTTTATTTTAATATTTATTTAACATAAAATTAAATACTTCAGCTTCCTTTGTAACTTTTATTTACTTATAATTATGGCAGAAATTACTTATAGTCTGACAGTTTATAATATTCCTAATCTTTACTGTTTCTCAGTGAAAGGTTCTTGTTGAATTACAACGCCGGGATTCTTGGCCCCTGGAGAATTCAGTCCGGGGCCAGAGACGAGGCTTGATCGCTCAGAGCTTTTGTGTAACAAAGTTTTATTAAAGTATGAAGGAGATAGAGAAAGCTTCTGACATAGGCATCAGAAGCGGGCAAAAAGAGTACCCCCTGCTAGTCTTCAGCTGGATGTTATATAGTCACCAGCAGTCTGTTAATGAAAGAAAGGAATGTCTCAAAACTTCGAATGGCACCAGGCCCCTCACCCATAAGATGTATTTTGGGATAACCTTGGCTCCAAATGGTTTATCTTGGACTGTAAAATGATTAACTTGAATCTTGAAAAAAGGCAGAAAGGCAGATCACCATACAAATAGTTTCATTTATTTAGATTAGAGGAACACTATCGTAGTATAACATACTGGTTTATCAAGTAGGTTGTGGGCCCAAAAGGCAGAACTGACTTGAAGACAGAATTTGGGGTAAATGCACAGGATATTAGCATAGCTTAAGATAAACATTTCCATAAGAAAAAGGCAATGGTTAGCTTCAGGTGAAACCAGGTATCATTATGACAACACAGAATTTTGAGAGAAACCTCCTTTTAAATTTGTATAGAGAAGGAAAAAGTATCACTAGTTTGTTTCCTCCTGCCGCTTAAGAGAGATAACATGTCTGACACTTGCAGGCTGTTTCCTCCATTTGGAGACCCCTGGCCTTCCTGCCTGTTACCCTCTCATTAGTAGATCTTAACTGTTAATGCAGTACAAATCGTACATATGAAAAATGTATATCCAGCATTTAAAATATAAATTATGGTCATGAGCATGTAGTTGGTTCTGATTGAGGCAATGATTGTGACCATTTTCAAAAACACAAAAATGGTAATAGTCTGGATAAAAAAAGATTCATATTGCAAAGACTCACATTTTTCAGGTACCTTATAGATTATCTAGCATGATCAGATAGATCCCTCATTTTGAAGACAAAGGAAATAAGTTGATATGCATAACTATGATCACTGTTATAAAGAAATAGTTACACATGTCTAAAACATTAGTTACCATTTCAGTTTATTTAAAGAACACATTTTTGATCCCATTTTTTCAAAGTTTGTTAAAGTTTCACAGCCACTATTTCCTCTTTCTTGGCTCTTAGAACTTTTCTCTTTTTTTTTATTTCCTCTCTTTTAGTTTAATATGTTATGTTATGAAACTGCTCATCCTATTCAAATTATTAGAGATGATTTATAAAAATACATAAAAAATAAAAGTTTAGGATTACCAGTCAAAGGGACAAGAAGGGTATCAAAAAGATGAGGCTTGCTTCTTCAGTAAAGTAGCCATTTAGTTTGTATTCATTGAGCTGGACACGACTGAAGCAACTTAGCAGCAGCATTGATATACTATAGCATAGACTGTATAGTAGATACTAAATAATTACTTTTTTATTGACCTGTATTTCCAATAGCTTAACATTTCTGTCGGACTTTGGTAGTTTGAAGAAACTATTTTTCACTTACCCTATCACATTTATTAGCATAGAAAAGACTAATCAATGTGAGAAATAGAGCCGTGAAAACATCAAGATTACTTTGAAAAGGTTCATCTCAAGTCTTCTGATAATCATTTCCTAAGGTTTTAAACAAAGTTGTTTGCATTAAAGTTTTAGTGTGTGATTCAGTGAGAAACTTCTTTTCCTAACTGGACATGTGCTTTATTTGACAGGGTCCATATCCATTAAAAAATGAAGTTGATGCAGATCTAATCAACGCAGGTAAAATAACTCATTACATGTTCTTCCAGCATTTTCCTTTGCTATTAGTTTCATTCTCTGCCAAATGATGTTAGAGTAAGGAGTTGGGCTTGATTCTTTAATGTTTCCTGGAGAACATGCACTGTACTTTACATGGAGGAGGTGAGAGAAGCCTTCCCAGTGCCTTCTTGGTCTGCTTGCCCATCAGAGGTCTCCCCTATTTAGGGCAGAGTAAGATACAGGAGAAATTGCAGGAGGGCCTACATGAAATGGCAGGAGCTTTGGTGGGTCAATCAGGCGCCGTGCGGCTGTGCACAGAGAATGCTCTCAGCAGGGGTAACGAGAATTAAAGGAAAGGACAGTTTACAGGGGTGTAAACAGGGTTAAGGCAAACCAGAAAGGATGTTGAAGTACCACAGGGAGTTTTCATCACCCTTGGGCCTTAAGGGACGACTGTGGGAGAGGGTCACCAGACAGGAACCAGGGTCTTTGCGGAGGAACACAAACATCTTGCAGAAACCTGGGTGAGGGTAAGAATGGGAATCTCCTCTGCTGTATCTCCTGCTTGTGCCTCCAATTGGCAGACCCCAGGCTGAAATAGATCTGTCTTCTCATGATGAGAAAGTGGGAAGTGGATCCATAGTAGCAGCCAAAACCAAAATCTGGGATTTTTGTCATGGGTGATATGTTCTATCCTTTAATCCAGGAGTCCCTAACCACTAGAATCCAATGTCTGATGATCTGAGGTGGAACCTATGTAATGATAATAGAAATAAAATGCACAATAAATGTAATATGCTTGAATAATCCTGAAATCTTCCCTCTACCCTCTGGTCCATGGAAAAATTGTCTTCCATGAAACTAGTCACTAGTGCTCAAAAGATTGATTGGGGATTGCTGCTCTAATTGATACCAGAGTTAGGAGTTGTTTGTTGATTAGTTGATAAGTCGTGTCCAACTCTTTTGTTATCCCACGAACTGTAGCTGGCCAGGCTCCTCTGTCTGTAGGAGTTCCCAGGCAAGAGTGTTGGTTAGTAGAGTATCCTTCAAAACTTCAAGGGTGCTTAAGGATGTACTCTGCTACTCATTGCAACCTAATGATCTAGGTGATAAATAGAGTTTCTTTGAATTGGGAACTCTAGCCTATCTTCTCCTGTGCTCTGGTATTCATATGCTTTGCCTTTTATTATTAGCCTTTTACTTGACTGGGACAGAGAGTCACACATTGCAGCAGCCTGGAGGAGGAGGAAAAACAGGTCAGACCTTTTGGCCTCGATCATTGCCCATATATGAGGCAATACTGCCACCGTGTTGGAGCAAAAGATTTTGATTTTCCTTAGAATGGAGGTTCCCATAAGAAGCTAATTTTTAATATCCAGCATGATTTTCTTTATCCTTCTTTTACTTCTATTCACTCTACCCCCACAAAAGTATAATTCTTACTTTGCATTCAAAAATAGCATGCGTAAATTTCTGAAGAGAAGCAACAGGAACCGAATATAAAGGCCAGCTGCCAAGTAGAATTGATGTTTAATACTTAGGAGTTTTGGAAGTAAAACAGCTTCTGGTTGAATAGTTGAATTAGTTAACATGACTTAACTCTGAAAGGCGCACTGTGATAAAGCAATGACATTTAACCAAGGCTATGATTTAATTGTACTGTACCCTTTAGCAATAGCTCATTGATCTGTGAAAATATTTGCTGCTTGGTTTAATTAATTTATGATGTTAGTGAGTTATTTGCAAAATGAATAACTCCATTTTCCAAATTTCAGGCTTGAGCTCATAAAACCCACTTTCTTTGGAAAGTAGTTAATCTTTTCAGTGACATCATTGGATAGACATTTCTGATTCCATTGAGCTTAGAAGTAGCTCAGTCCTAATGAAGCCACCAGTTTTAGATTTCGATTTCTGAAATCCCATATATAATCTTAAAGTACTTTGTAAAACCAGAATTCGTTGCTTTTGGGAAGCCAGGCTGCAAATCAGTTTAATAGTATTCTATCTCTTTCATCAGAGTTCTTTTTGGGATTTATGATACTTTTGACTTTGGAGCTAAGTTAGAGGGGAAATACTTTGAACTCCAGAACCCATTGTTTGTGTTCATTTGAAAGGATTTTCATAGAAATCCGTTAGAAAAAAAACAGAGAGTTATGTTTCTGGGCATAAAAAGTGTATTAGGATAATAATTAGAACAATTTCTAAGGATGCTTTCTTCTAAATAATTTTATGTGATTATGTAACAATGAATGACCATTTGTATAGAGCCACATAATTTACAGCATATTTTTTCACATATATGATCAATATATCAAGTGAAAGTTGAGCCTCAAGTGAAAAATTTTTATACACATTGGGAAACTGAAGCCCAGAAAAGTGAAGTGATATGCTCAAGATCAGGTTGCTAGGGACAGATTCACATGTAGTCTCCTGCTCTTGGCCCTAGGCCTTTTTCTCTGCACATTGAGCTACATCCACTGATAACTTGAGAGTTTACAAGGGTGCAGAAGGCAGCATTTAAAACATTTCTGAGGTCTCAGGAAGACTTGCAGCATCCTAGTGCAATTGTGAAATTTCTAATAAATCTCATGTTAGCTTTCATATTAATGTACATTTTGCATTCTTTCTTATTTCTTAATATTTTTCTTAGTTTAATATAAAAATGTTTTTAATGACTTCTTCTTGGTCATTGTTAAGTCGCTAAGTCGTGTCTGACTGTGTGAACCCATGGACTGCAGCATGCCAGACTTCCTTACCTTTTGATTTAAAAACTACTTAGAAAGACTTAGCAACTAAACAACAACGACTTAGAAAGAACCATGTTAATCTCATGGCTTTTGAATATCCTTGTTTCCTGCCATGTGCCTCTAGAGCGGTGGCTTTCAGTGAGAAAGAGGGGGATTTCACCTTTCTGGGGACATTTGATGTCTGGAGTGCCAGTGTTATTGGCATTTAGTATATAGAGGTCAGGGATGCTGTTAAGTATCCTGCAATAATCAGAGCAGTTTCCAGCCCCCAGCATCAGTAGTATCTGCTCTAGAGGTCTGTGTGCCACATCTGAAGAATTACAGGCCTGTAGTCTAAAGTACAAATAGTACCACATTCAGGATCTCTCTAATAGTTGTGACTGACCTTTCCAGATTTATCTTTCACTATAGCTGAGTCCACCCATATGAACTGCTCAATCTGTTCTGTTTCCTTCCTCCATGTCTTAGCTCTTTCAGTGCCCTTTCCTTTTTGTTTCGTTCTATCCCTTCCTTGTTCATCCCCGTCTCTTTACTGGTAATGCCTATCCTTCAAGTCCTAGTTCATTTGTCCTCTCCAAATCCTCTTGTGGCTCAGAACTGCTTCTTCTTCGAACTCACAACACATTTAGCATCTCATAAGCATACCACATTTTGCTTTGTTATTATTTGTGTACATTCATCTCTCTTGCTGGGTATTGTGTTCCTTTTGTTTAGGGCGTGCAAGCTTGCTTGGTTGCTACAGTCATGTCCGACTCTTTGGACCCCATGGACTGTAGCCCTCAAGGCTCCTCTGTCCATGGGATTCTCCAGCAAACATACTGAAGTGGGTTGCTGTGCCCTTCTCCAGGGGATCTTCCCTATCCAGGATTGAATCTGTATCTCCTGCATTGTAAGCAGATTCTTTACCCACCCGGGAAGGCCTTGCTTAGGGCAGTGGTTCTCAAAGTGTGGTTTTCAGAGCCACAGCATTGGCATCCCCATCACCGGGGATTTCTTAGAGATGAAAATTCGCAAACTCTGGGAGTTGTGCTCAACAGTCTGTTTTTATAAGCCCTCCATGTGATTCTGATAAGTGTTTGAGAACCATTTGTTTAGGGCATCTGCATTTTGTTTAAGGCACAGAGTGAACATTTACTTGATATTGAGTGAATGGCATGTTATGTTATGAGCCAAAGACTCAATAACCATGAAATTGGATAATTCTATTGCCTGAATATCATGAGAGGATATAGACATATACAGGGGAAAGTTAAAGGAGACAGATAATTAGGAAAAGCCAAATAAGAAAGCCTTTTTCTTTAACATATTGATTGTATTATTGATTATAATTATTTAACCAAATTAGGACACTGTATTTGAAAAGCATTGATATCAACTTTAGGATATCCTATTTTTATTTAGATTTCGGAATGTTAAAAATGAAAATTAACTTTTTTTTCGAAGAATATATTTATATATTTATAAGATGCCAGAATATATAACAGGAGGCCTGACAATAACTTTCATAAGAATTATTTTCTGGGCTGTTTAAAAAATACTATCCTTGATAAATCACATGGGGAGATCGGAAGCTCTGTGTGCACTGATCTCAGAGTTTCCTTTCCAGTAAGTGGTAAATAATGTCTTCTTTGTACTGCCAGCCAGTAGAGATAGCCCTTTGGAAGTCATTTTGATTTATCATGTAGAGAACAAAGAATTGAAATTTTTGTTTGTTTGTTTGTTTGTTTTGCATTTTCAGCCTACAAGTTCTTCTTTGCCTCTCCATCTCATAGGACTGGAGAGGAACTGTATTTTCTGGGCATAAAAGTGGTGTTAGGATAACGTTTAGCTGTATTCTGCTTGTCCTGAAACCTGGAGTTAACATGCTGGTATATAACCGTATCATAAAAGCTGATTGCTTGCCCCTGTAGCATTTATCCCTAGAGGGTTGATGGCATTGTCTTTTTCACAAGTAGGTTTGGAGTGAGGAGTAACAATGAAAATAATATTAAAGATTAATCTTCACAGAGTGCTTTCTCTGTGCCAGGTCCTAGAGTAAGGGCTTTACATGCATGATTCCACTTAATCCTCCAAATCTTACATGCTGTTTACAAGCCAGCCCTTATTAACCATACCAGAAAGTATTTTCCAAAGCTTTTCAGCTTATGTTCCTTTAAAAGAGGTGAGAATGTTTCCTTTGATTACAATCAGACTTTTGGGGGTCAGTAAATAATTCAGCATGATATAGATAGTCATGCTCCATATTTGAGCTCAGATGGAGGGGGATATTGGTGAAGTTAGCTCTTGGACATGACTTGAGAAGTTGAGGGGACAGCTGTTGCACATCTGGGCACAGGCAGATCACTCTGGTCCTGTTGTGTCCAAGAGCTTTGCTCTATTCCAATGTTGGAATCACTTTTCTTCCCCTTCTTCTTGTCTGCACTGTTGCACTGGGGCAGTGGCAGGCAGTGTTCTCAGACAGTTGACTTAACTTTTGGCAGAGTGGCACATGAACACTTTTCTATTGAGACCAGAAGCATCTCCTAGGTACCTCAAGCTCCTGAATAGGCAGGTCACAAGAGCTAAGCAGCTCAGGTTTGAGTTAGGTTATATTATTGCTTGTGTAGGGACTGGATGACCTTGAAGAACTTTTCTGGTTCTGAGTTTTTATTATGGGATGTAAGTGTTGGGAGAGGTCCTTCTAAGAGGACCTTTTCTGGTTATTAATAGAAATTTACTGAAGCAAGGGCAGAAAGATGAAGCAGAGAGAGAGAGAGAAAGGTTGAAAGAAGGATTCAGGCCCAGTGACATTAAGGAATTAGGTGGAACCTCTCTTTCTAGATTATTCATTGATTTTTAAGAAATATTTGAGAAGCATCTCCTGCTTCATTCCCTTCAAGCAGTATTTCTTCATAGTTATTCTACAATGTTTCGTTCCAGTGACATACAGTAGCATTGGGTTCTGACATCCCAGGTGCATCCCAGGAACCTCTTTCTCCTTTACTCCTATTAGCATTTAATAGGGGCTTGTGAAGGGCCTGTGTTTGGTGGGAGACAGGGATAGTTACGTAATAATAGGCAATAGAGAAATGCATTGTCTGTAGACAGTTTCAAAACAATAATAAAATGAAAAGTTGGTCTGCTTTTCATTATCCCCACACAAGGGCAAATCTGAACAATGTTAGTGACAAAACACTTGTCTTTGTAGGTTGACAGTTCCCATTGTGTCCCCCCATACCCCTGTTGTTGCTGTGTTTTGGTTAAGGGACACTTAGTTCTGTATGAAATAGAGAAGGTATAGACCTCTGACTCCACCATGATTTCCGCTCTTAGAAATCTAATAGCCTTTTCTTTCTTTTGTTTTCCCTGTGTCTCTCTGTGTGTAGGCAAGGAAACAGTTACTGTTCTTCCAGGAGCCTCTTATTTCTCCAGCGATGAATCATTTGCGATGATTAGAGGGTATGTAATAATGGAGCTCCTCATGTTTCCCACGGTGTGGAATGAGCTGAGTCATCTCTGAGTCTGTTAACAAGACTCCGAAACATAACCACTTCTCCCAGCCAGAAAATGATCATGGACTTGCTTGGCTGCACCAAGATGTGAAATTATTCACATTGAATGTTGGCAACTGGAACATGCAGCCTGCGATTATTAAAAGAACCTTCAAAGTGGAATATGTGTCTGTGTGCCAACTAAACTGAAGTAAATGTTTTTGAGGCTCTTTCCGAGGATCCTAACATTTTCTACAAACTGTGTTTTCATTTTCTAGCTAGTGTTTGCCTTCAAATCGAGCCACATTTTCCCTTACCAAAGGAAACAAACTCACTGTGTACACCTGTTTTTAATTTGTTTTTGGAGACAATATAGGCTATAATTTTAAAAAGAACTCTTAATAGTTATTTTTCTACATTAGCTTAAAGCCAGTCTATTTGGAAATCAAGTGTCGGGTGGAGGAAAGCAAATATATTTTGGGGCAGAGGGAGTAGGATTATTTAATTGCTGGCAGTTTCAAGCAAAAGGGACATAAAACATGGAAGTTTGCTTTATATTTCTTCTCTTTCTTAGGGGACATGTCAATCTAACAATGCTAGGAGCCATGCAGGTTTCCAAATATGGTGACCTGGCTAACTGGATGATACCTGTAAGTAGGCATGTTTTCTTCTGAATTATGCCTGGGTTAGAATAATTGTTTTTGAAGTGTTAATGTTAAGAAAAATCTTGTCAGATTGCTATGAGTACAAATATAATTATTACAAACATAGATATTATAATATGTATTTATTTCAAATTTTAATAAAAATTAAATTTCTAATTCTCCTGAAAAATATTTAGCTTTGCCAGTTTACTATGTAATTGGGACGAAAAATAGATAAGATCAGAGTCAAAGCATAATTTTCCCTAGAAAAACAGAACTTCCTCAGAAGGTAAAAAATATGGGTTAATTCTACTCTGATAAAAGTAAGAAATACAGATATTTATTATAACTAAGCTTTATAACTAGAAAGAGTAATTAATATGTTCATTAATTTTATGTTAATTGTATTCTTTTCTTATTCACAGTGGGTAAAATCCTCTCTTGGTTAGTCATGTGACCCTAGAGTAATCAATCACATTGTCTTCTATTACCTAATACAAAACCTATGATATTTAAACATGTCTGTGAAATGCAAACAGTTTTCATTTACTAACGATCTAAATCAAGGACGAAACCTCTTGAAATTAGCTTTGGAAAAAAGACTATAAGCAGTTGATTTATGAGTGTAGTTCTTTACATTTCCAGAGTGTGGTTCTTTATATGTGTAGGCAAACAACAATGAGTGTCCATGATTATGAGCTCATTTTTTTCAGGTTACTCTTTTAATGTGTATCTTTAAAGGTTTCTGTGTGTTTCTCTGAGCTTGAGCTAAAAAATATTTTGTTTAACTGATGTTGGTGTTCTATAATGAAAGGTGTGTGTGTGTTTTTTAAATTTCTTAGTTTTTCCTGCTCATTTTTTGAGGAGGGTGAATTAATGTAGTTGATAACAATGGTAGAGATTGTATTTAAACTATGATCTCTTGAAACATTATTTTAAAATTTCAGTTAATATTACAGCTCTGGTTCTCAAACTTGGTTGCATACTGGAAGCACCTGGGAATTTTTAAAAATGGTGATGCCTCTGGCCCATCATTAATTTCCAGTTTAATCTGGAATATAACCTGGGAACTGGTCACTTAAAAAGTAGTCCTATATGGTGATAATATGTAACCACATTTGAAAACCAAGTTTGAGTGTGTTAAAGAATGATCATCAATCATATTTAAAATATAAGGGGAAAATATCATTGACCCATTAATAGTAAGAACATTTAGCAAATTATGGATTATATTGTTATTCTAAATTAGCCATAGTTATAAGAGTTGGTAACTTTTGGAGGCTTCAAAGAAATCAGGGTGTCTCCTGAGCGTTATACAGTAAGTCAGATTGATACTTTATAGGAATGTTTGTGTAGAAAGAGTGTATATCTCTTTTCAAATTTTAGAAAAATGCTAATAGAAGGTAGTAGAAGGAGCATAAAATAGCAAGCCCTGAGTTTTAGCCCTGACTCTAAGGTTATAATACATATCATAGAGCTTGACACAGTATATGCTAGATAAATGGGTTGTTATTTGATAAGTTAAGAAGGAAAAGTTGGAGATGCCTGGCAGAGAACGGAAGAGGATTGGTTACTATGAACAGAAGCAAGAGAGTTCAAAGTAGAATCTATTTCTCTGGACTATTGAGTTTTAAAATCACAGAAACAAGTCCAACATATTTTTGCTTTCAGGGAACTTGGGCATCTTTAACAAGCTACTATAAAATTTGTTTTTATTATGATTTAGCGTTGGAGAAGGAAATGGCAACCCACTCCAGTGTTCTTGCCTGGAGAATCCCAGGGACGGGGGAGCCTGGTGGGCTGCCGTCTGTGGGGTCGCACAGAGTCGGACAGGACTGAAGCGACTTAGCAGCAGCAGCACACAGTGAGACTGGAAGCTCTCATGGAGAGAGTATGCATTCTGTAATTGTCATTTGTAGGAAAGATTTTCCAACATGTATCATGGTTTTACATATCCTATGAAGATTGCTGTGAAGGATTAAAACATCAGTGTTTATTACTTTGTAATTTTCCTAATGTAGTTTGGAGATCATGCATTTGCAAAGGACTGGATCTAGTGGAGCAGCAATAGAGAACTCTGGAGTTCTGAAGGGGTGTGGAGAAAAATTAAGCTTAAAAAGTGTTCTTGTGTCCGGTTCCACTCTTTTGGTCCTGTTAATAGTGTCTTTTCTGAATGAGCATTTCTTTTGTTCTTTTAGAATTTTACTTACAGCTGTGGTGGGTCTTGATTGCTGCACAGGCTTTTCTCTAGCTGTGGTGAGTGCTACTCTCTAGTTGCAGTGGATGAGTTTTTCACTGAGGTGACTTTTCTTGTTGGAGAGAACAGTCTCTAGGCTCACAGGCTTCAGTGGCTGCAGCTCTCAGCCTCTAGAGTGCTTGCCCAGTAGTTGTGGTATATGGGCTCAGTTACTCCACAGCAGGTGAGGTCTTCCCAGATCAGGGATTGAATCCCTGTCACCTGCATTGGCAGGCAGATTCTTTACACCTGTTCTTTTAGTAATTGATAATCACTTCTGGGACTCTTTGTATGTGATACATGGTTTATATTTTGCTTCCATTGGATTCAAGATAGCTTAAGAGTCCAGACCACGAGCTTTAATTTGGAAGAGATCTGATTTGAATTTCAGCTCTACCCCTTAAAAACTACACAATCTGGAGTACATGTTTTTGTTAGGATTAAATGAAAAAGAATGAAAAGTGAACACTCAAAGCACTCCATAAATAGTGGCTATTATTTTTAACTTCTTTGTTGTACTGTTGCTTAACATTGAGAGGGAATATTTGCCTCAAAAAACGCTGGTGTAAGCAAGACTGCTTTACAGTAACTGTAAAACCTGTGTATCCAAATTCATACTCAAGTACCAGATCTGAGAACACATTTCTTGTTTTTATTGGTTATGGATAACAGCCTAGCCTCCTTATGTAGTTTCAGCGAGCCATCTATTTCTGTTTGCCCTAAATATTTATGTTGATTTATAAAATTTAGATATATTTTTATTGCAAGACCTGGCAGTCAAGGCGCTGAAGGGTTCAGCTTTATTATATCATTTTTCATTTACTTTTATCTTTTTACTGAGTTTTTAATAATCTTTCAATAGTTGTAAAGTCTTGAGTTTCTCTGCACCATAGCATCTGCATCAATATTACAATGTCAGATTATAATAAACTTTAAGCTTTTAAGGCAAGCAAATGGTGTGGATGCTATTTGTCTTATCCTCTAATAGCTTCTTAGTATGCAGCGTGGGTCCTGTTTTCACAGATTTTTGAAAATTCTGCCCTGAGCATACAAAGAAAGAAAATGTGACAGAACGGTGTCTAGTTCCTTGATGATGGTAACCCTAGGCAAGCTGCAGAAATATGAGAAGATATGTAGTCTGTTGACTCTCCATCCAGAGCTGGTCTGGCTTTTCTAATGCTTATTTCTGGGAAACAGCTGCTATAGATGATAGCCTTGTGAGGGGAGATAGATGTGTATGACCTACTATGAAAGCAGGTTATTAAAGGCATGCAATAGCTGCCCTCTGGACAAGCTGCTGTATCTGAGCTGAACGTAACAGCCGAGGGCCTGCTCCTTTTACATGGGGAGAACAGAAATGAGGGATTCTTGGGACAAACACAAATAGGATGTTTAGGTGTTTGTTTTTCCCTCATATATTTAATTTCTTTGTGCATTTTAGAAGATTAAGCACAAATCAACATCATATTCATGTGTGCTATATGTATGAGTCCATAACATTGATTTGGTCTCTTAGGTATGATGCCTGTTTTAAATAAGCTAGTTCTCTAGTCTTCCTGCTTGTACAGCTGAGGGGAAGGGCTTGTGCTCAACATTCAATCTCATGGTTTAGATGCATGAAGTGTAGCCCATATATTAATCTATAGGTGCAGATACAGAAATATGAAGATTACTGTATGGATAGATACAAACATATAGATCTAGATAGTTGTTTTAAGATATTGGTGTCTTGTCCATTCGTTCCAATGCTCAGGCAGCTGCAAACCATGGGCAAGGAAAAAGGACAGGTGGGAAATATGTGTACTTTAACAATTATTCAGTAGTGCTTTTGCTCCATCAGTGTAATGTAATAGAAACTACAGAACTTTGGGGTTAGATATACCTGTTCTTAAGTACTGAAGTGAAAGTGTTAATCGCTCAGTCATGTCCAATTCTTTGCGAACCCATGGACTGTAAGCTGGACTTCCCAGAGGCCACTAGTGGTAAGAACTCTCCTGCCAGTGCAAAACCTGCATCTCATGTAGGTTTGATCCATGGTTCGGGAAGATACCCTAGGAGGAAGGCATGGCAACTCACTCCAGTATTTGCCTAGAGAATTCCATGGACAGAAGAGCCTGGCAGGCTACAGTCCATAGGGTCAAAGAGAGTCGGACACGACTGAAGTGACTTAGGATGCACACAGAGACTGCAGCCCGCCAGGCTCCTCTGTCTATGGAATTGTCTAAGCTAGAGTACTGAAGTGGGTTTCCATTCCCTTCTCCAGGGGTTCTTTCTGACCCAGGGAGTGAACCTAGATCTCCCTTATTGCAGGCAGATTCTTTACCATCTGAGCCACCAGGGAAGCCTTGCTTAAGAACTGGTTCTGTCATCACAGATGATGCTGTGAAAGTGTTGGACTCAATATGCCAGCAAATTTGGAAAACTCAGCAGTGGCCACAGGAGTGGAAAAGGTCAGTTTTCATTCCAATGCCAAAGAAAGGCAATGCCAAAGAATGCTCAAACTACCGCACAATTGCACTCATCTCACACGCTAATAGAGTAATGCTCAAAAGTCTACAAGCCAGGCTTCAGCAATACGTGAACCATGAACTTCCTGATGTTCACCCTGGTTTTAAAAAGGCAGAGGAACCGGAGATCAAATTGCCAACATCCACTGGATCATCGAAAAAGCAAGAGAGTTCCAGAAAAACATCTATTTCTGCTTCATTGACTATGCCAAAGCCTTTGACTGTGTGGATCACTATAAACTGTAGAAAATTCTGAGAGAGATGGGAATACCAGACCACCTGACCTGCCTCTTGAGAGACCTATATTCAGGTCAGGAAGCAACAGTTAGAACTGGACATGGAACAACAGACTGGTTCCTGATAGGAAAAGGAGTACGTCAAGGCTGTATATTGTCACCCTGCTTATTTAGCTTATATGCAGAGTACATCATGAGAAATGTTGGCCTGGAAGAGGCACAAGCTGGAATTAAGACTGCCAGGAGAAATATCAAGAACCTCAGATATGCAGATGACACCACCCTTATGGCAGAAAGTGAAGAGGAGCTAAACAGCCTCTTGATGAAAGTGAAAGAAGAGTAAAAAAGTTGGCTTAAATCTCAACATTCAGAAAATGAAGATCATGGCATCCAGTCCCGTCACGTCATGGGAAATAGATAGGGAAACAGTGGAAACAGTGTCAGACTTTATTTTAGGGGGCTCCAAAATCACTGCAGATGATGACTGCAGCCATGAAATTAAAAGAAGCTTACTCTTTGGAAGAGAAGTTATGACCAACCTAGATAGCATATTGAAAAGCAGAGACATTACTTTGCCAGCAAGGTCTGTCTAGTCAAGGCTATGGTTTTTCCAGTGGTCATGTATGGACTGTGAAGAAGGCAGAGTGCCAAAGAATTGATGCTTTTGAACTGTGGTGTTGGAGAAGACTCTTGAGAGTCCCTTGGACTGCAAGGAGATCCAACCAGTCCATTCTGAAGGAGATCAGCCCTGGGATTTCTT